>CAJUYH010006688.1:7840-27303 GCA_910591685.1 Galerucella tenella
AACAATAAATGGCTGATTTGCCATTTTTTGAAAACTTAAAAATACAATAATGAAAACTGAAAATACCAACGACAAGAACACACGCACGCGCTTGTAAATATCAAGTCGGGTGGTTGCATAGCAATGGGCCACCGATAAATTTCCACCAATTGAGGTCGTTCCCAGGATGAGAGACGACGGCGCGGGCTTGAAAAAAATCTATATTATATTTGGAAAATTGATCGTTCAATATTCATAGTTACACGTGGCAATATCGATCAGTGTGAAATGGAATGAAATGTGAAACTACTACGAATATGATTGTGGTCATTTAAAATGGATTGAACACCGAGTATCTGAAAATGAAGACGAGGTGAACATTTTCGACTTTGATCTTTTACTATTCTGACTGTATGAGAAAAATTAATGCTTGCCTGGGAAGGAGTGCTAACAAAAATTTGTTCACCCTGATGATGTAGACGAATATGACACCCCGCATATGTTATACGAAGAAAGTCAATGCTAAATGATATATTGCTCACCTTGTTTATAGGATTAATTTCATTCCATGTCGTTGGAAGAGGCACAGAATTATTATTCACTGGAACATATTTACTGGATAAATCAATGTTTATTGTCACTTTCACACCCTAGATAATCAACTGTCTAAGCAATCCATTTCCAGTAGGATAGTGGCTTAAAGCTATTAACCAAGACCAGAGAAGAGGAAAAACTCTGGAATAGAAAGTGTATGAATGCTTGAGATGCTGAGGAATCGGAAAAGAAGAGTGAAAAGGCGTTATTCATTGAATAACCTAAAATTTCACATCAATGCGAGAGTGAAAAGGCGTTATTCATTGAATAACCTAGAATTTCACATCGATGCGAGGACGGAAGAAACTTTACCAGGTAAACATAGAAAGGAAGTGCACGCCGGTGGTGCTGGTGGATCTAGACTGAGGAAGCGGGTACTTGGGACCGTTGTTAGGTTACGGGGATCTTAAACAATAAATCAGTAGTTCTAGATTTGAGCTGCACCGAGAAAAAGATTTATTTGTGACAATCAAAATCTTAGCATGTCAAATAAATACGATTTTTCATATGGCTTTAATTTGTCGTTAAGAAAGAATTTGTCGTTAAGAAAGAATTTGTGTCAAGTTCGAAAAGTAATATTATTGATGAATGAAAACATATTCATCAATAAAATGAGTTATCTATCGAAAATTACATTTATTCTTGTGAAAATGTAGCATATTTTTCTCAAACAACATTTATTGAGGTATAATGACAAAATAGTTATATTAATCTTTGAAAGCATTTAAATTGAATGAAGTAGTTTTCCAATAACAAATACTTATTTTGCAAGCTAACGATATTGTTTTATTATAAAAAATTACTTTATGGCAGAATGGTTTCTTTATCAAGAAAAAATGTATTGTATCGGTAAAATATATTTCTTCACCATGAAAAATTATATTGTCTGGGTTAACGATATGTTTTTTATTCGTAAAAAATTTATCTTCCCAGCAGATTATATTTTTTTGTTGGAAACAAATGTTTCTTCTTCAAGAAAACTATTAATTTTTACTAAAATTCAACATATTTATCATAACCGAACCATAAATTTCATAAACATTATATTGCGTTATAGTGAAAAAATATATTTCCCCAAAAAACCGAATTATTTATGGTTTTTTGTTTATGGAAGTTACCTACATCTATTCAAAACACTGAGCTTTTAAAATGTTTTTAAATATTTAGATATTCAGACATATATTGAAAGTGGAGTATGAGTAACTTCCACACGGTTCTCTAAATAATTAGGTTACTTAGGAAAATATATTTTTCACAAATATTTGTCTAAGCCGTCTCCAGACTATGTCGAACAATGTAGGTATGTAGGGAGGAGGATATTCTTCTGAATCATGATAAAAAAGGCATTGAAAAAAACATTCAAGGTTTAATTAACTGAAGGTCTTGTTTTTTTCTCTCAAAATGTAACGGTGACTTGTGTGTTCTAATGAGTGCATAAGTAAATTTGGAATTGTGGTGATTGAAGTTCCCATTTTTTGTTCTCAAAACTATACAAAATGTTCATTTTCCAACAAAGTACACAAGGCGAAACATGTGACATTTTGCTTTTATCGCAAAAAAATTTTCACTGTATTAAAAAAATCTCATTTCTCGTATAATTTCAGTCATTAATTAGCAAAACATTTTTCAAACGTCAAAGTCTTTTGAAAATTCGGTGTTGTATTCAACGTCGGAAAACAACGCAGGAAAATGTGTATTCAGTAAACGTAGATGCTTCGTTGAGTGAATATAATATTTTGTAACAAGTTTATTCAAACAGATCTTTTCTAATTCACGCAAACTTTGTATAAATTTCCACTAGCGCTCTTTGTATTGCGGTGAATAACTCCTCATTTTGTATTTGTTTCACCACAGCGTTACACATCTCAATCAAGTATAATGAGTATTTTAAAGAGCGTATCAAATATAGGGTGAGCTCATAATAACAAATATATAATGTTTTGTCAATGTTGATAGCTAGTGGTGGACAAAATCATGATGGGAAATCAATTATTACCAATGTTTTAATTCTCACAATGTTTTGTGTCGATTTGAAGATTCAACTTTTTGATGATTTAAATAGTTCGCCATTCATGCTGTGATGTGAGTAGAAAAGTTAAGGGTTGACATAGGACAACAATTCTCCCGTCTTCTCTTCTAAAATAGTAATGAACTATAGGTTATGCTTATCTTATCTTATCTTTCATAGTGAATGACTTAGGAGTTGTTTAAATTTACGTTTCATATTGTTTTTACGGCTATCAAAATGCTTCATCAATTTCACTAGTTTCCGACCATTTTGCAGCCATATCCATATGAAACAAGAAATTAGCTGGATAATTAGCAAATTCACAGTTTGGAATTGAAATTTACTAAGAAGAGGTATAAGCTATTCAGTTAAAATTAAAAAGCCAGTCAAAGAAAAGAGAGGACCCTTTTACGAAAACGGCAACAAACAAAAGCTCCCTCTGGCAAAACGGTTTAATAAAACCCAAACTCTGGGTAAAGAAATGGAAAAGCTAAGAGAAGATTCAACTGAATCTTATTTGGAAGACTTAACAGCATATTATGAAGAATCAGATTAGTCTCTAAGGAAGGCTACAATAGTTATTTGTATACTAAGGCCGCAAAATGCTTTTTCGCGTTCCGAGAGAGAGATTATCGCCGAGGCCGCTTCGGCCGAGGCAAGATAATCTCGAGGTCGCGAAAACATTTCGCGGCCATAGTATACACAATATTTTTCGTGCAACCGTGAAAATTACATAATTTCAATAAACATTATGTCTCTTTAGAAAAGACAGTTAGTTTTTGGTTCGAAATACATTGTTATTGTCATATTTCAGAAATGTCAAATGCTGTAGTGGCGTTCAGTTTGCCGGCAGTCACTATGGGAACGGCCGTAAAAATTTTTGTCGGCCGTCACTCTGGGTAACGGCCGCAAAATATCATTCTCTGGGTAACGGCCGCAAAATATCATTTTGCGGCCTCTGTTGCGGCTGCAAAATGCTTGTTTTGCGTCCGGTTGCACGAAAAGTACTTTTTCGTCCGCTCACGGCCGTACAAAAAAGTGGCGTCTGTGAAATCATACTTCAACATCATGAACTGACGTTGATAATGTCTACTTATTTTGACGTTTGCGGAAAAAATATTTTTGGTTTGGATATTTTTTGTCATAATTATGTATTGTGGGTTAAAATTTCTTGCACAAGCCTACAGACTTTTTGTTATTGGAAATTATGGATATACTATTGAGTGAAAAAGTAGCTTGTAATAAAATAATAGATTTATTTCTGGAGAAAGAAATTAAAATGAAGCCAATTCAAAAGTACTACAACTGGAGTTACATTCTGAATACTATACACTATGATCATCAATCCTAATATCAAGCTTAGTAACTTCTATGAGAGTGAAAGAAGCAACTCAGTATGATTTTTTGCAAGTAGAGCAAGACCAAGTCGTTCTTGTGGTTTTATTTTGAGCGTCTTCACGTCCAAATTCAGCACTAAATCTCTCGTAGCACACTGTGCAACGCAATCGTTTGCCAGTTTCCTCTAGTTTATGTCGCTCAGCTTGCAAATTTGGTTGAGCTTCCGGTTCCCGAAGGGACACTTGTTTTTTGGTAATGTGTTTCAAAATATCTGTTTTTAATTCCGTAATGCTTTTTTGTCTTGTGTCAGTTCTGAATAAACAGCATGAGCATTCACCAGAGTAGTTCCCAAAATAATTTCGACTGCCAGTTTCCTATACCATTTTATACCGCGTCTAAGTGGGGTATTATAGGCTTTTTGTTGATCTGGGAGATCTATGTATGCCTTGGAGTTATTATAGTCAACAATTAGTGCCGGTTTTTTTTCTGTCAGGACCTGTTCGACTTGGCATAGCTTTCATTGCATCTAGATGCTTTGTACTGAGAGCCAAAGCATCTTTCTTATCTTTCCACTCCAGCATAACGATTCCAGGATCAATAAATCGAGTAATACATTCTCCTTTTTTCAGTTTCGCTTTTTCTACTTCGAGAGAGTTACGTTTTCTTCTTCTTCTTATTGTTCCAACCAAATAAGTTTTCCTCTCAAGCAGCAGATTTGCTAGATTCACACTGGTGTAGTAGTTGTCTACAAATAATGTTCTACCAGAGTTCAAAGGTGGTTCCATCAATTCTAGAGCAACTTGTTCTGATGAGGAATGTGAATGTTTATTTGACTCCCTTTGTCCACAATATACGGAAAAGTTTGTAAGATGCACAATTTATAGATTTTGATACCAAACTTGTGCCTTTTATTTTTGATGTATTGACGAAACCCAAGTCGTCCTCGAAATGGTACCCAGGTTTCATCAATACATACGTTTTCTGGTGGTACTACAACATATTTATATCTTGCGATCAACAATTCTAGTAAAAAAAAATTCGAGCCGCATAAGCCCATACAGTCATTCATTTATTCATTCATACGCTAGGGTTGAGCTAAGCAGCCCAGGTACTTGAACTGAATCTTTGTACCATTACCCATGTTATCTACCTACTTCCATTCCAGAAGCTTCATGTCTTCTATAAAAGCCACCAGTTCATCTGGAGGGATATTCAGTAGTTGTGATGGTTTTGGTATTTCCACTCCAAAGTGCAGAGTAGTAGGTGTTTTTTCGTAGAGCTCACATTTTCTGCACATAGTTTCACTAACTTTCCCTATCCTGTGTAGATGCTTCCTCAGGGTGCAAACAGTCGCAAATCAAGTAATGATGTGTATTTCATTTCTGTGAAAAATATAATGCTAGCAAAGTAACATGATCATTTTCAATTTTTAATCTATAATTTTTTTATTCAAAATGATGGATGAGAAATGTTCAAAGACGCGTTACCGTCGAATATATTATAAACATAAATACGTAGTTTCACTCAGGAGTCATATCAATCAAAATTTTCCCAGAAACGAATTTTCTTTTCTTTTGTCTCAAAGAAAGCAGACATTTTAAGATGAATGGGGACTAACCCGCTTCCTACCTGAGAATAAGTACAAACAAAATGTTATTGAAAAATGATGGAAGCACTGTTAATTTTCATCACCGATAAAAGTTTCTATTGAAAATTATATTATGACTAATTTATCATTCCGAGAAACAGGTTTAATAGAGTTGCAGCAATATCAAACTATTTTGTGTGATAAAATGTCGTTACTTATTAGAAAACACAACAAAGTTATCACTACACACTTCATTTAATGCAACTCAAATCCAAGGAATGTTTATTCCAGCTATGAGGTTAAGGTAAACATTAAATCATATGTGTACCCCCAGAATAAAAGTGTAAGTCTTTTTGCTTAAGTTAGGTTAGTATTGATATGTATTTCATGATAACCCACAAATCACTCCACATAAACTGTTTTTGGTTTCTTGCATGCAATTATTATAAGTTATACAGGGTGTTTTCAAATGACTTAACGTGTGCATAATATCCCATCTCTTGTAATTGAATGGGATATAATTTAGCTTTGTAATTATCAGATTTTTTTAATGTCATCAATTGTTTTGTGAATAAAATCTCAAGTTTGGGAAAGTATCAACAATCTCTTCCCAACGTTTTAGATGCAAATTCGTTCCTGTTACATCTAACCACTAATCATTGGTAGTTTGATAGTTATTGAAAAAAATACGTGAAAAATATTTTTTATCTAATTCCGCTATCAAATGTGACACTTTACGTCACTCCTTGACGTTAGGTATCGTCACATTTTTCATAACCTTCATATATCAGTTATGAAAAGTAGTTATGTAAAAACTTTACGTAACTGTTTATGTTTCAACATAGAGATACCACATGAGTTTCAAAGAATAATTTATTAATTATGTAGGTACTGTCAAAACTGACAATTATTTCATTATTTAAACTGTACAATTAACCCATTATTTTATTTTAATAGTTTTTTGAGATTTATAAACATTGAAAACATTATTCAGGACACAGTTATTTAAAGTAAGTCAATTTTCTGGGTGAATACATCATAGTAACAATACTTCTAACACCATTTGATTCCACTCCAATATTATCATTGTAATTGAAGATTTTATTGAATATTATGAAAGCGCGGAATTAGATAAAACGTTGTACGTAAACACGTTATGAAGAGAGCGACATTGTTCAAGACGCGTAATCTGCAGAACTCGCTAGCGCTCGTTTTGGCAAATATTACGCTTGTTGAACAATATCGCTCTTTTCATAACTAATTACGTAAATATCTATTCCATTTCATTGGTAAAAAGTGATCTTACAGACTCCATAAAAACATTAAATATTTTGAAAACTACCAATTTTTTGATATGTGAAGGCTATGCGTTCTTCACGTGGAATCCATTGAGGAATACACTATAAAATAAAATAAAAAGCTTCAAATGCTAGTGGCGTAAAAAATGGGAGGAGAAAGATAATATATTCTTCCAAATGTACTCCACTGGATCAAGAATTGAAACATCTCTTCCTTCAAAATATGTCCTTTTGCATTTATAAACCACATGCCAAATGTCGAATCAATTTATTTATCCATTTTAGAGTTATCAAATTAAAACATTCAAATTTTCATGACTAACCCAGTATATCAAAAAGTAAATAGTCTAGACCCCTCAATCCTTATATCACTTTGTCCAATTTTACGAGAGGTATCTACAGGCAAACATTGTAAGTGTCATTCGAAAATACCCTGTATTATAGTTATAATGTTATAAAAAATGTCACGGGCGCCAAGAACGACTGGAAAACAATAAAGTTTTCTCACATTTTTCTTGACACTTCCTTGGAAAAGAGAAATACTTTCAAATAAATTAGTAGGTATTTGAAAGGAATCACTCAAGTCCCTAATACTTTTTTGGTGTAATCTAAATTATGCCCAAGAATAATAAAGATTGTTAATTCAAATTATTTCAAATATAACCTAATAATGCTCCTTACTTCTTGTGATTTGCAATAAATTCTTCAATCAAGGCTTCACCAGAAACATCTACATACGCCATTCTTGTTACCGTTATTATTTGAAGGCACACTTCAACATCCCTTTGAAAATAATAGTTTTAACAGGCTATTTTGAAGGAATCCTTTAGAATTTCAAGGGAAATGCGGTTAGCGAATACTAATTTGATTCTAGCGCCTCTAAATTTTAGAGGAAGAGTTACAGAATAGTTCCCTGACAGAGTTTAAAATTCCAAAACAATATTAATCCACCCCATCGTCGTTCAACTTATCACAGGATTCTGTTTTATTATCAAGTATATTTCGTCTTGTACAGTCCCCAACGTATAAAAACAAGACAGTGTTAAGTTCGCCTAGTAAACTTTCCATAGTGTGTGTGTGTTTACAATATGGCGCTGATCTTGATAAGAAGCTCGTGCATACGACTGCAACTTCAAGTGGGTTCTTCTCACCTCAAACGAAGTCTAGTGGCATCATTTAGTCGGTTTTTATGTTTTATCTTGGTGAAAAATGAGTCCATGGTCGAAAAATTCCTGGAAATGCTATAAGACCAAACATCAACGTCTAAAAACAACGATTAACGTTAAGATTTCACTGGTGAGGTTCTATTAAAGGGCTGTAATATTTTGCATGCAAAATAAATCATGCTCTTTGTCATTGTGGTGAATTGCTAAATCAACACATATTCTGAAACATTGGGTTATAGGAAAACCATTGTGATAGTTTTTAATATCTAAAGTGGTTATTAACAAGTGGGAGCAATTATTAATATTGGAACATTATTCTACAGAACCGACTTCGAATGTGAACATTTTCAAAGCACTAATTTGGCCAGATCTGGTCAAAGTAATGTTTTTCCAGACGAACCCAATTATCTTCCTGGACCAAATTTTATTTCTACTAAGAAATACGAGCATCTGCAAAATCTCCTCAAATGGATTCCATAACAGTTCCATGACTACTAACAAGATTTGGTTCATACTGATTTGATAGCCCACAATCAGTTTGATGAATAAATAATTGGGAGCCAATAATTTTTGTTCAGAAGTTCAGTACAAATAAAATTTTACATTCGAGTGAGATGTCTATTGTTGTATCAAGCTCCAGGTCCTCTAATTGATATTGTTGGTAAATAAAAAACAGTACCCTTTTGTAGGTGACGATGTTGGGTCAATTTCTGGAAAATATCTCAAAAATACATTAAAGAAATTACACTCGAATAAATCATTTTTTATATAGAAATTTCCAAATATTTTCACGTTAATATGGCTTCTTAATAATAAATAAGCAATGTTAGTTTTAAACAAAGGGGGGTCAAACGAATCAGTTTATTTGTCTTTAAATAACTCTTCTCTCGGTGTGTCTTTGTTGAATCGTATGACCCGCATGATAAGACTGTATTTCACTATATTAAAGCTTACTTATGTTTTTACTACCTATAATGATTGTTTATAAACATGTCTATAAAATGACCTCAAACGTTATACGAGAAGCACTACTACTTCTTGTGAAATAATTTAACTGATCCCATAATGACACAGCAACAATAGTTGTTCTGCTCATTTTAGTGGAGTGAGTCAATATCTTTACACTTTATATGGAAAAAGATGGATTGGACAGAGAGGGTTAGTCAATTGGCCTGCGAAATCAACCGATTTCAACACCCGAGCTTTGAATATTTAGATCGTGAAGTAGCAAATTGCCGCTTGAGAAATAATATCTCAATCTTTTAAGAACAATAATTTTGCTTAACGTTGGAAAAACACAAATATTTTTTTCTACAGTCGTGTGTGAAATGACTAATTACTATATAACTGGATTGTCACTCCACGTTCTGTTAAAAACAACTTTTATAATAATTATATAAATAAGTTACACAAATTGTACCAAAGTTTCCAACTCAATCACGCCCTCAATGCTCAGCAACTCAATTCCACCCGACCTTTTCGTAATAAAATCTCTTTGTTTCCACAAATCAGTTTAAAAATTCAGTCTGACTTGTAAAAATAGAACCTCACTTGAATTGGTAGGTGTCAGTAGAGCACACAGTGCGGTTTTCCAGTTCACACCTTTTTTTCAAGATCCCAATAGTAAGACCGGATGCAAACATTTTAACCCGATTGTACGTGGATATTATAAAAAATGCATGGAGTGAAGGATATACAATTTGCTTCATTCTGCTACTAGAATATTACATGCAAAATGAGAAAGGGGGAAGTGAAAGCCTGTTGTTATTTAAAACTCATTTTCGAGAAGCAAGCTTGATTGTGAGGGCACTTCCACAAAATTTAGAAATGCAAATAACCTTGTTATATGTAAATATATAAACTGTCTGAAAATGTTGCTGTTGTTGAAATATTTCATGTCATTATTTGGAACCGTCTGGAGATGTTAGAGGGGCTAGTGTCATATAAATTCTACTTCTTGGGATGATTTGTTTTTTGATGTGTAGCAGCGTTGAACGGGAAATATTTAAGTATTAAATTCATGAGAAGGAAAATGAATATAATAACATGGGAAAGGAAAATACTCAAAAGGATATCAGGAGAGAAAAAAAGGTTTAGGTAGGTGGAACCTAGGGATATTAGATTTATTTGGAGAACAAAGAATGGATAGTGTAAGTAAAGCAAACCCTAGGATGGCTAGGTCATATACATATACTGGATATAATACAATATCAAAAGTGGAAATTACATAAATTCAATTGAGTTGTGATCAACAGCCCAGGCACTGAATCTTTGTACCATTCTTCATGTTATTTACCACCATTCCAGAAGCTTCTGTACGGGCCATTAGTTTGACTGGAGGGATTTTCAGTAGTTATAATGTATTACTTTTTCTCAAAAGTCCTTCTGTCTAGGTTTTTGTAAGTTCTTACAGAAGCAGGGTGGGTGTTTCATAAAAGAGTTCACATTTTTTGCACAACTCTGCCCATTTTGTGCAGATGTTACCTCATAGTGCAGTGTCCTGTCACCAGGTCAGTAACTGCCTTAAAATTGAGCTTACGCAGTTTAAATAGCATGTTGGAGAGTCTCTTGTCTACCTTGTTCAATAAACTCTTTGTATGGAGGTGCCCTTGTGTCAACCTCCATTCGAGCTGGTCTTCCTTATCCAGCCGATTCCCCATGTCCCCCTGTAATCTTTTGTGCTTCTACAAAACGGTTCCGGACCTAAAGTGTTCTCTTGAGAACCTTCTCCAGCTGATTGTTCCGCCATTAAATTACCTGACATCGCCTGATGTGCCAGCACCCATATTAGAGACACTTTGTTGTCCCCTGCCAGCCTGTTAAAGGAGATGATTTGCAGTTTTTCACCAGTCTAGTCTCAATTTTCGCTTTACTGAAGCTTCAAGCAGAACCTGGCTGACAGTGAACACCTTCTGATGTTTTTATCAATACAGGCTTTAGCGGTAATCATGTCTCTTCCTAGGCCCATTTATACTAGCCCCAGTGCCATAGTTTGCTTTGCAGCAATCGGTGAACCAGATAATTTCTCCAAAATCACCTAGGTGCATTACCTGTTCCCTAGATGGGATAATAATGTTTAATCCCTCAATGAATATGTTCTCAGATGTCATGCTATCAATACTTATGCAATACATGGATTCATCTAGTATTGTCCTAGTTGTATAAGTGTGGGAATATTGTATTCTATTCCATTTCTATATTCATTCGTAACATTTCGATGAATATAGAGCCACTTCATTTGAGAGTGAATAATGTGCACCTCCTGCTGAAATACAAGCATCCGCTCAACGTCTAATGGATTGCCAAGGACGTTCGAATAACATCAAAGCCTCGTATCATTTTGAAGATCTTATAATTTGAGATGGAGAATGTGGAACGAGTGAATTCAAATATTTCCCACATAAAAATACAGAGGACTGTGTAAAGGGGACCTTGGGGGTCATGGGTGTGGAGATCCTCGTCTAATCCAACAGTCTGAAAAATCATCATTTATGAACCCCATAGGATAACTGCAAAATTTGAAGATGCACCGAGACACAGTATCGCCAACGGCTCCAAAATTACCAGCTTTGTCTATAAATCAATCGAAAACTTCAAGTGGGAATAAAGTTACTGAAGGAATCGAGAAATTCCTGATTTGATAGAATAAGTGAATCCAATCGTATTACCAACATATATTTATATGAGACACAACCATTCCTCGAGATTGGAATACAAACATAATTTGCAAAAATGATTAAAAAAATAGCCGGTACGGTACTGTACTGGAATTTTCCGAGTCTAATATGTCGATCAGTGTACTCCACAATGATTGCTTCATTCTAATTTCAAAATAGACATGATTATCCATTTCATTATTTTTGCTACGTTCAATATATCCAACATGGACGGTAAACAATTTATCTCGTTGAATTAAATAATGTTTACAATCAGAAAATTTACTACCCAACTGATATTAATTACCTCTCAGTGCTAGTTCAATAATAAACGTTCTCTGGCTGTCACATAAGGCTTGAATGATGTATATTTTAATTAATTTAAAATACATCTTGTGTTACAAGTCACTTGTTATCTGATATGCCGGAAAAGCTCCCGACTCTCAGCTCTCTCGTGTTTATTGTACGTAAAAATCATCTGATTATTCAGCGATACTTTAGAGATGCCGAGTTAAACAATATGCTGAAGCATTTTGTTTGCTTGTTTCAGTTTTTGATGCGATGCGGGTTGCTTTGAAAAACTTCAGACACACAAGTGTCTTAATTTTGTAATGAACTATACGTTTGCTAGGGAAGTTTTGTTTCAACAGAATTTTGTGAAAATTCACTGTTGAATGCTGGTAGTTTTTAAGAATCTGCTACAGTTATAATTTTGGGAAAGTGTTCCACGACACGAGTCGATAGTTCACGAACATTCAATTCCTCCGAAATGAAATTTTATGTCTTCCACTAAAAAATATCGATTCCCAATTATTCTGTTCTGGAATGAATGTAACTGAAGTTAGCGGCACAGCTTGCAAGCACAGCGTAGAATATTTCTAAATGATTTTACTCTGATATCTCTTTCAGTATTGCTTGCACGGGAAAATTGTAGGAAATCTTGTACCATATAACGATTAAAGCAGATTTGAAAACCTCTAGCTTATCAGAATTTGTTAAGCAGGCCTTCATAGTTCGCGAGTCAGTGACAGGAGGCACCGTTCCTGACTGACTTTCGCGCAGCCATACATCCATTGTCACGGTTGCTAACAACGTAGATTAAGGATTGTTTTATCGGGGTTTACTCCTCTAGGCTTTTTGTCACGGTTGCCTCCGGACGCAGTTGCCTCCGCTGCCTACAATCACACAACATAGCTGCCTCCCCTATGCTGCTTGTTTTTTTATCGAGATTTACTTCTCTATTCCCTGTGATCCGCGAGAAAATATTCGAGTTCCCATACTGGAGCCTTATTTATTGCTTATCCCGAGGGTTGGTCGGTCATGAGGCCCTTACAGCTCGAAGTCCCTTGACCACCCACTTCCTCTGGAGACACCCTATCAGCCATTGGGACGCGCCGTGTTGTGTAGGGTAGGGTAGGATTATGGCTGAATCACTTCCAGCCTCCCTCATCCAATCCTCCTAAGCACGGAGTCAATTGATAGATTGGATTCAATGAACTAACAAATCAATGAGGAGCTAGATTTTTCTACTCCACTTTCCTGAACCAATAGTCACATGGAAGGAAAAAGTGAGTAGTAGTACCTAATGGAATTCTACAGAGCTTGAATATCAGTACAATTACCGCTATATTTATTGTATCACACAAAAACTACTGTTCAGTTTAAAATACAATCACTTGAAGATTTCAGCTACTCCTAACTGAACTTCTAAAAATGTGATAGGAGTATAACAAATAATAAGTGGAAATCTACTTCTTATTTCGTTGATAATTTTTTACTGAATATAGTAACCAATCAAATTACTTAATTTCAAATCATGTGTCAAATTTCATCCAATCACCGCTGTATTACAGCGATAATACCCTACATGTGGTGTTTTCAGTTTGGTGTTTACTTTTTATTAAACATTAATTAAACGTCAAACTGACAACTGGATTAAAAATGTCGCGGAGATTACAATAGGTATTGCATCTAATGATTCAATTAATTTACTAATTGTACTTATTAAACGTCAGATTGACAATCGATTTTTTGATGCCTACAAAGTAAAAAATGAATACTATTTGATTAAAACTAATAAAGTTTGTATTGAAAAAACATCAGATTGGCAATCAATTTTTTGGAAGCTACAAAGTAAAAAATTATCTTATCGAATACTCCTCGGGTCTTGATAAATACTCAAAATTTTGTCGTAGAGAATCCTTCAAGCGTGTTGCTCAAAGATAATAGCCCTCGGCCTGCGGCCTTGGGCTATTATCAAGCAACACGCTTTCAGCATTCTCTATGACAAAATTATCTCGGTATTATCAAGACCCTAGGGGTATTACTACTGATAATCACATTCGGCAACGCCACAAGAAAAGTTGAGACAAGTGTAAAGTTTGATTATGCCTGAAATACTGTATAGGAATCAACATATTGGAAAATAATGACATGAAGATGTTCGTTTAAGTGAAGTAGTGACTGTGAACATACGTAAATTTTATTAGTGTGACGTTGCCAGATGTAAATACTTTAATACTTAAGTAAATCAGATCACACATTTACAGTCATTTGATTTAAAGTGTACTGTATTTGGTACTTCTCTTCACCGGTGCGTGAAAAAATCCTTCAAGCTCATTTCCAAATGCAGAGTATTACCAAATTTAAATTCCCCACACCGGTGTAATTGAATGAATCATCATGAAAATCAGTTTAAAGAGCAAAAAATATCATTACGCTTCAAAAAATTCGAAATCCACAAGTTTTATCCTTTTCATATTGTTTATGTGGAAACTTCTATACAAATTGGAAGCCTATCAACTTCACACTTGTCTCACAAACTTTCAAATTCTGGAAACATTCCGTCTTTCACTCTTCTGTCGGTAGGGATTGTTCTTTTTTAAGAATATGAAGTTTGCAATTTTCTTATTAATATTTATGACAGCAAACTTTTGCCGAGTTCTGATTTTCTGTGTTGAATCACTTAGTTTGATAGTTTTATCTCCAAAAACTTTTGATTTTTCCACCTCAATACTTCGCAAAGACTCAATTTATTGAGATGGACGTTCTCTGGAACTGTTGACGGACTGGGCTGCATAAAGCTAGCGATGAAAGTTTTTTGGAGCTGAGAAAACACGAGAAAACGTTAAATTTACTGTTTTGTTCTTCCTGTGAAATCTACTCATAATTCTGTTATAAATGGAACTATATACAGCGTTGCTGAAAATTCTCGCACTAAGTGATTATCTTTGAAACGGATTAAGAGAAAGTTATGAAATTCTAGAACGATGAATGAGACTCTATTCTGCATATTTGAGATCAAATGTCAAATGGTTTGGACGTCAGCGTTTAGCGTACGGTCACCATCTTGAATTTTTTTAAATGACAACCTAGCTCGTGTGACTCATCACAAATAAGCTTATTTTTTCTCTTTCCAAAAATAATCCCAATGTATAGCTTGACTCGGATATTATGCTAGAAATTTGACAAAAATATTAAAATTATAATTTTAATTAAAACTGCGTGTTACAGAAATTTATAAACTTAACAATTATTTAAGTTGCGAATACTCCATTACAATAAGTGCTCGAAATGCTGGTCATTCGTTTGTTGACAATGATACAATCTCTCTTCGAAGCTATAAATAGAATCGTTTTATCATTTGTGGAGTAATTCCCTGCAATCCGAGACATATGCGATCCTTTAAATCGTTTAAGTTAGTTGGTCTGTTTACATAAACGCGGTCTTTCAGGTAGGTTAGGTTAGGTTAGGTTTTATATGAGTGGGGCCTTCTCGCCACCTCCACTGTGACCTTCGTTAGGTCTATTGTGGCTCACCCCTAGGAATTACAATTCACCCCACAAGCCAGTGCTTCTGACGAAGTCCATGGTTGTATTTGGTGATACTTTTTTGAAGTCGTTCGGCTCTAAGGTACTAAATCCGAATATATTATACCTTAACCTGCCCAAGACTGGGCATAAGCATAGTATGTGCTTCCCAATTTCGTCCTCCAAATTACAGTACCGACAGTCCGAAGGTCTGAACCAGAACCCGGTATGTCTGCCCAGTACGTGTAGGTTTTCCTCTCAGCCCAGGTAGCTATGGTTGATCTAGCAGTGCTTTCCGCAATGCCAAAAAATGGTTCAGGTCCGATAAATAAAGTCTCTGATCCCTTTTTTGCCAGAGTGTCGGCCTGCTCATTGCCCTACACCCCTCGATGTGCCGGCACCCAGGTCAAAATGACTCTGTTTTCTTTGCCTAGTAGACAAGACCCACTTGTGAAAATGCTCAATTAAATACTATTTTGGGTGATTTTTGGCTATTCAGGATCATTTTTGATAAACTATTTCATTTTTATCCCATCTAACTATTATTTTCTCCAATTCTCCTTCTCCCTAGTCAAAGCGTTTTACATAATATGTACAAACAGCTCTCCTTAATTTTAATGATAGTAATTCGTCATAATTCCCATCTCTTAACACAGTTGTTATGACACCAGAAGTTGAGAATCGCCTAAGATAGTTGTATACATTAATCTATAATAAATATATTAATACCACTCCATCCTCATATTAATGTCAAGGGAATAATAACTCGAGTTCATACTCGAAAGACGTTCAACTAAGTTATTAAGGGGAAGTTCGACTGAGTTCCTGGTAAAGCCAAAGTACACAGGATTATTATGTGTAATCTTATGCATACTTCATGACTTGAAATTTAGCTCCGTCGTATACAAATTGGTACAATTTCCTACATAATGGAAAGTATCTGTAAAAAAGTATGAGAGTGAAAAAAATTTTTACTTTGGATGTAACCAAGCATTTTCCTCTCCCATATTTCCAGTCTGTATTCTTCCTCTTTATTCATAAAACATATTTCACAGGCATAAATTATTGACCAACTTTTTTTCATATAGGTATCTTGATCTCAACCAAACTGAATATATTTTTTGCTTTTAATATATTTTAAAACATTCTTGTTGTGTTACTACCCCTAAATATTTCTGGAACTCTAGTTCTTCACGTCAGGTTATGTTTGAGCGACCGGGGGTCGCGAAGCAAAAGATCTGACCGTTACGTTACGTTACGTTATGTTATGTTACGTTATGTTACGTTGCTTCGTTATGTGCCTTGCTTGCGTGCGTGTGCTCTCATGCCTCGGCCGGGAATCGAACCCGGGCCGCGTGCCTGGAAGGCGAGCATTCTACCACTGAACCACCGATGCAATATTAAAGTCCTATGCAAAGCTGGTATTCGCAGTGCTGGTGATCTACTTGAATTTGTTCGGATAAATTTTTACTATTATTTCCATATTTTTTTTGCGCGATTGATCTTTTTTGTTTATTTACAGCATCGGTTGTCAGGACGGTAGGTTGTGTTTACTGGTTTCTAAGTTTAACACGTCGGTAAGTGATTCACTTACCGTTCAGACGTCGAAAAGTGATAAATAGCATAAAAACAATTTCACCAAAATGCAAAATATATTTTAAACTGATCGAGAAGTATAAATGTCACTTTTGACATTTCGTTCATTTCGAAGCAATTTAAATTATTTTATTCGGAATTTATTTCAATACGATCGCGCAAAAAATGGTATAAGCATCTCGAACTTTAAGGGTAATTACAACGTTTGCATGTAGATTCCTCTCGTAAAATTGGATAAAATGATATGAGGATTAAGGGGTCTAGCACATTCACTTTTCGAAATACAGGGTGTTGAAATTTTTTGAAAACTTGAATGTTTTAATTCGATTACTTTAAAATGGATGGGTAAATTAATTTGACATTTTGCAAGTTGTTTTTAAATGTAAAAGGGCATATTATTTTGATAGAAATAGTAGTTTGTGCAACTAGTGTGGATATGATGGCCATATCGCACGAGGACGAAGTTTGAGCACGACGCCGTAGGCACAATCGTTCAAGTGCGATATGGTCAATCCACACGAGTCGAACAGCATATTTTTTCTACGACCCACTTAAGAAAAAATCTATTAAATAAAAATTTCTATAACCTGTAATATAACTTCAAATTGAAAGTTTAACAATTCAATTTCATGTTTCTCCTAATTTTTTTGAGATAAACGTACAGTTCTTGAATGTCCAATTTGTATAATGGGTTTCCCTTTTTAAATATACGATGCTGTTATAAGTAGATGTTGCCAGTCGGACTCCCTCATGAAGGGTACCGTACCATTATCCATAATAATGAATATTCTGCTAAATATTTCAAACGTCTCCCTGTTGTCGTTATTAATATCAAGCCGAATAATTATTAAAAAATAAAATTTACTATAAGAAAAACTTTTTCACGGGGAATCGAGCCCGGATCTACCGCGTGAGAGTCTGGTTTGCTTACTACTAGACCACCGAGGAATGAGCAAATTGTTTATCTATAACGTCAGATGTATTACATAATTTTTGCTTAAAAGGAACTAAAGTTCCCACCGTGTGTCCCGCGACACGTTCTACCTTTTTCTCCACTTTTTTCTTCGGTACTTGAGATCACTCTCAAGTATTCCATGACAGTTCTCAAATGTATAGGTGTAACCATAGCATTTTATATTCTCAAGTCTTTACATTAACATTGATACTGATACTGATATTCATGTTATCAATGAAGCTGTTTTCAATCATTAAATGAATTATGGAACAATATTACCAACCATTCCGATATTGGCATATCGTGAATATCACAATAATAAATGTCAAAGATATTCCTCCAACGCCTCCTTCCACCGTTCTTCCCACTTCCACGATAGCTGTTCCAATATTCCACACTCTTCCTTATAAGTAGTTTCCAATTTTTCAGCCGCTTCCTGTTCTATGCGTATAATTACTACCTCGATTACCACTTTCCTGTAACAAGTTTGGATTATTCTTATCATAATTGAGTGAGCTGGGGGTGGATTTTTTTAATTGCAATCATTGGGTAAATGAAAGTCGCTACAAATCAAATCATTACTTCAGAGGCACCGTATTAACTATAGTGATACTGCGAAGCAGGTGAGTTTAAAACAAACACCCAATTAACATTGCAAATTCATCACAAAAATCAAAACACGTAGGTGTCGATTTAAATTTATACAGTTTACGCAAATTAGTTCACAAGTTTGTTATAGAGAAGTCGTCAAGTTTGTGTTTTGGAAGTTCAGCCTAAGCCTACTAGAATTTTCAGTCGATTATAGAGAGCCTGCGTGATTCTGCTAATTAGACACTAGCGACCATGGTGGGGAAAATAAGCATCTACAGTGTGAGATAAATTAAATTTTATACTAGTTACCATGCAAAATATGGAGATATTAGTGAATGAAAAAACATTACTATAATTAAAAGTGGATTGCAAAAAATGAATGTCTCGGTCTCACGATTGTCATCTAGCAACAAATGTGAAATTGTTTTCAAGAGTAGCGATGTCAAAAATGTTGAATAGTGGAAATCTGAGAGATCAGAAATCAAATAAGGGATAGTACATGTCTTTTGAAAGCTCGAGTAGAAATGTTTGAATAATTGTGTGAAAAATATTCCACATCATGACAAAATCATAGAAGTTTAAAAGATTTCATCACTTTGTTCATAATGTTTTCAAGTTAACAATAAATGGCTGATTTGCCATTTTTTGAAAACTTAAAAATACAATAATGAAAACTGAAAATACCAACGACAAGAACACACGCACGCGCTTGTAAATATCAAGTCGGGTGGTTGCATAGCAATGGGCCACCGATAAATTTCCACCAATTGAGGTCGTTCCCAGGATGAGAGACGACGGCGCGGGCTTGAAAAAAATCTATATTATATTTGGAAAATTGATCGTTCAATATTCATAGTTACACGTGGCAATATCGATCAGTGTGAA
>CAJUYH010006689.1:0-19462 GCA_910591685.1 Galerucella tenella
CGTGTACCTAAGCTGTTTGCGAACTCGTAGATTTATGATAGGGTAGAAAATATATGTATTTTATCTATTTCTTTGAATAATGTATATCAGAATTTTGTTTGAACTGCTTAGTAGAATTGCCGCAGTCTTTTTGATATACCTCCGTTTTCATCGGTATATAAATTCAGGAATTTCCATTTGTCGCTAATGTAGCAAAGGAGAATCTTTCCTCCATATATATTTAATTTTGTCTATTACATGCTCTACTGTAACCAGTCATAATTAAAAATACCAGAATTAGTGCACAGACAGGTACGGACATAGTACAGGCAAATAACTACACCACTGTGATATTTACAATACAGTGATTTGTGTTTCATTGATTTTGGTTGAAAGTAAGAAACGTTTCATAAACTTCGCGTGTTAATATGTACCCAAGTAACGCCTTTCAAATATAACATTCTAACTGTTGAGCCGCACGAGAATAATAAATTCTAGCATTGAAGTTACTGCATTGAAGTTAGATTCACAGATTTTTGTAAACAATTTATAAAGCTCCTTCCCTCTTTTTTGAACAATTACCTCAGTGAACTCTTCTTTATTATTGAGAACTTAAAGTCTGAACCGTAACCAATATCGAATATCCAATTTCCTACTTTTCTACTGTTTGTAAGAAACCGCGTCTCTTGTGTCCATGTGCTCTAAATAGGCTATTTTCTTTTTTATCAGACCCAGAAGTTTTTTCCTTTTACGTGTCTTAAAACTTTTCACTTCCGTAATTTCCACACATTTCAATGTTCTCCGATCGAAGTAGAGCATTAAATATTGAATCCAAATGATTTTACTCGGGATTCTGCCAGCTAGATGAATATGTTTCCAATTAATCTTCATACCTAACCTAAGTTTTCAACTTTTAAAATATCCAACCAAACCTGAAATACTTTCATTACTGTATTCTTACAAATAATACAATTGCTTCTTATTTATATACAAAATTAAGATAATCCTGGAAATCTACTCTCCGTTATTCGAACACAAGCCAACTCAAGGAAACTCTCCTTTCTCTCTACATAAACTCAGTTTGTTGGATAAACTCCCTTTTTTTAAGTTCTATTGCTTGGTCAGAGACCGTATCCTTCACCTGTTTACATATTTAAAACCCTCATTGCATGTTAATATAAACTACTTCAAAGCAATTCACTATAATTTTGATATATTATGAACTTCTACAAAGATATCATGATTATCATGAAATCATAAACGACTTTGAACGATCACTTGCATTTACAATAAATAATGTAACCGCTTAAGCACTAAATTATGTATGTTAGATCGGGACTGGTTAAGCACTTACACCGATGACATAATATGAAATTTCACTGCTTTTATTTATCTCCTGGACTCCATTTTACGATTTGTTTTTATAGCTCAACAAAATAAAGGATAAAAGTGTGGAGTAGATATAACTGAAAAAAGTTGCTTTTATAAGGGATGTCAGGTGGTGTTTTTAGGATAGATATAAATCAAAAATTTTCGTCAACCCATTTGCTTTTTTTTATTGCCTTGTTGGATTATTAATAATCCATGGGCGTGGAATTTCTTTTTTACAATTTTATAATTTATGGTCAAGTTATTACCAACATTTATCACAAGTTTTGGATGCTTTTTCGCACAATTAAAGATTTTTTTAAATAAATACAGTTTGTTATTGCCTCACTCCTTGATGGAGGCAATAATAATAAAGAAATTATTTGATCCAGTAACTCAATATTAACAGATAAACAACAATAAATCTAATAGCTTTAAATCAACAGATTTAGCAATCCACTTTGTGCTTCTATATTACTCAATATGAATGTCACAGCAAATTTCCGTATATATTATCTAATATACTTGTATTTCGGTACAGAAACACAAACTCAACTATAAGGTTACTCAAGATCCATATCTCTCGTTTCCTTTGTCTGGATATTATGTATGCCTTCCACGGAACATGTGTGTATTCGTATAACTCCAATATTATACTTTATGTGAAGCAGAATTCTTAGATTTAGATTCACGTTCTTGAGGTATTTTGTAAAACATAATATTATAAAAACTTGTATGCGTTCGAGATAGTTTTTTGTGATATGTACGAATGAAATTAATGTATTCTAAAAACTGCTATTGCAAATTCGTTAGAAACAGAAGCTACTTTTCCAGAATAGCATTTTGCCTAATTCTTTTCATTTCCATCCAGGACTGGATCTGAATAGGTCCGGAGGTCAAGGTCCAAACGTCCTTAGTCTTTGGTGTCAAAAAGAGATATCCACTTCTATTCATATTAGGTTTGTTCCGACAGAAAATTCACAGATTTTGATTAAGAGCTACTTAATATCTATTAATGTTTGGCTACGGGCGGATCTTTCTTAACTATATATTCATAAAGAGACTTACCTCGGGCGTTGATATCCTTGCTGCCCCTGCTCAAGTGGTGAGAGTTTGAGTCGCAACCCAATAGCAGCTCCACTCTCTGGTTGAAGCAGTGATCCACTAGTACCTCTATCTCTTTAGTCGGTGGTAGGGAGGCTGCATCTGAAGGTAAGTACACCGATGCGAGTACCAACGCCTTATATTTGCCTCTTCCATCTGGACATTCCACTTTAACCGAAGTAGGGTCTAAGGTGCAGAATTGTGCCATCGGAGAGGCTCTGTATTTCCTTGGGTCGTAAACAGCTGTCCTAGGTTGCTGATTGCTTGGTAGGCTAAAAGTTTGGCCCGTTAGGCTACTGCGCTACAGAGCCAGATGCTGCAAATGCAATACTCATATATACAGATGGTTCAAAAATGAAAGAAGGCTCAGGACGTGGAGTTTACTCGAGAGCACTAAAGATTAAGTGGGGCATGGGAAACAATACCAGCGTGGTTCAAACAGAACTGGCTGGTATCTCAATTGCCACAAAAGAACTAACCAGAAAAGGAATTTCTGGCAAAAACATAACAATCTGCACTGATAGTAGACAAGCCCTATTAGCCTTGAACAGACAACGTGTTATATCGAGGCTAGTACTAGAGTACCACTAAGATTTAGCTGACGCATCGGCAGATAAAAATATTATCCTGAGGTGGGTTAAAGGGCACGACAGGAGTAAAGGAAATCGCATTGCCGATTCTTTAGCCAGGGAAGCCGCTGGACTAAAAATTCTAGGACCCATTGCCACGTAAGGCCTAACGTCTTCGACAATTGCGGAACTAGCCAAACGTTACACCCATGCTCAATCCCTTAAGAGATAGGATGGAATCAAAGGACGCAGTCTTGCCAGGATCACCCTGGGCGACCCTGGGAAGCTGGCGCCGAAGATATATTTGGCGATGACCAGGAAAAACCTACGTTTAACAGTAGGATTTCTGACTGGCCACTGTCAACTAAGGAAACATCTCCATACTATGGGGCTAGTGGACACACCCCTATGCAGGATGTGTGAACAGGAAGATGAAACTGTCAGACATGTCTTATGCGAGTATTCGGAGTTATCGTCAATAAGGGAGTGTGTTCGGTGAGTCTTGACCTACACCTGCCGATATAAAGGAGATGTCTCCTAGTGACCTGTCCACCTTCCTGAGAAGGACAGGATGGACGATGACCTAGGAGGACAACTCCTCGGGAGGATGTACAATGGATCACATGTGGCCTAAGTGCTGTGAGCCTACACTCACCCTCCCTACTCTACAGATACAGATAGAGAAGAGCTACTTAAATATTCTTGTTTTCATTAGACCTATTATGGAAGTACGCAGTTTCCAAGTTCATCACTAGGGCTCACCAATGGAACCTAAAGTCCTATATCAACTCTAAGACTCTTATAGTCCTCCTAATAAAGAAGGAGTCGAACCACCTCTGAGGAAAAGCTCCATACCAGGCATGCTATTGAGGACATGCTACTTTAAATTTGGTCTCATAGATCTAGTAAAGATGCTAAATATGAAAATGGCAACTTTTAGACTAGATCATTGACCAAAATTAAAGTAGCTTGGTTTTATTACCCTTCTCGCGGTTTGAGCCCACACTTTGAGTCGTTGACTATCCAATTTAAGTCTTTTCCATACTGAAGCCGCTTGCACACAGGAATTTCGTGATTTTTCTCGTATTCGAGACATTCTGGATTCAATAATAATCTGAAATAAATTGTAATTAATAGCTAATTATTTGTGTATTAGAAGGTAGTTTGTGCATTCTTGTTATTAGTACTTTGACTGGGTTTATGATTATCATCATTAGGCTGCAATTTTTATTATTCCTTAATGTTCTAAAAGTCCCTTACCTGGAAAACATTTTTAATGACGTGAATGGATTATAAGAGCACTAGAATTTCCATGGAATGCTGGAAAGTCATTAAATAAGTGAAATGTTATAAAGCTGATAATAATCCTTACTTTAATCAAGTTAGACGAAAGAAAGTTTTCGAATCAAAAAGGGTAATAAATTATAAAACGTCTGTACGTAATATCAGTGAAAAACAGATAATACATCAGTTAAATATATGAATCCTATTATACATAAGCAATTGAAATATTGTTCATTCATGACCATGATTAATTATTTGATAACTCTGGAAAGATTCCACGTAATTTTTTGTCACTTCAATTGCTCTTTCGACATCTAGATTATAGACTTACAGGAGCACAGATATGTTCAGTATATTTTGTAAAATGGGGGAAATATTATTTAGAGTATATTATAAGAAATACTTATTAAAGTTAATTTTGTAACTTAACAATAATATTTTGAATAAAATTGAAGGAACAACGTAGACACTGGTGCATATGGTTTATTATCACATTCCCTGCTTATAGTTATCAAAAACATGCAGAGATCATTAATAATAGTAATGATTGAACAATGTTTTTGGCATATCCAACGCTTTGTATTATTTACATTCAACTGTTTGTGCACTGGTTTGAACTCTGTCGAGACTCGTAGTTTATGATCGGTTAAATGTGTTTGTTTACAAAAAGTGAATTATTCGAAGGTAAACACTTTGGACTCAATTATATTGGGTTAAGGAAAAACATCAATGGCTTTTATATACAGTAAAAAGTCATTGAAACATTTAAGATTGCTATGGAACTAAAAGTGCCTCTCTGTTTTCGATTCAATTTATCACTCAACGATTCAATAGAAAAGTGCTCAATGCTTTAATTTTAATACACTATTGCTCATACCAACATAAGCCTCCATATTTTTATGGTAATAGACGATAATGTCCACCACTTTTCACACATAATTTCAAAGCATTATGAATATCGATCATTAGTTTGCAGGTATTGTTGGCATACACATTTTTAAACGGTTTTGTGTGTGCCATTCCATCAAGCTCCATGCACCCTGCTGTCCTAATTATGCTTAAAGTCTCAAGTAGCTACTTTATAGCCAACAGAGGAATCTTAGGTTATCGGCTTCTGTCCAGAAGTCTCCTAGGTGTTGAGCCCTAAAATTTTGTTTGCTATGCAATCCGCAAGTATTTTCTTGTTGCTCCACTTTTGGGATTTTTATGTGCCTATTTAGGCAACAGTGTCCTATTTGTTCTTAACTTGCTGCTGTCGCCCAGTAGTATCTTCTATTGTATTTCTCTGACAGGTCAGATCACTTTTTTCGGCATTGTCATAACTGCACGAAACGAGACGTCCTTTTACTGACTCCAGTTTCAACACCAGATTGTCATAAAGGTTTTTTTAAAATTTCAAATAACAGAAACTTACCAAAGATTCGAACTCTTCACGCAGACCAACACATCTGCAAATACGATATCAACTATTAATCTTTCATCTATTTCAAACTTCAACTTACAGTATAAGAATATGTTGGTGTATATTGGATTTTACTTACAGTATAAGAATATGTTGGTGTGTATTGGATTTTGGGGCTTTTTTCCTTATACATATTGTATAAATCTGCGGAACCCTTTGAGAGAAATTAATGAATTCACCCTCCGGGACCTTTCTCTGCCATTGCTTTTTATTTATACATCTTCTATACGAGTGCAGATCCATCAAATGTCAAATGGTTTAAACATTTATAGTTTCGTTAGATTTACTTGCCGTTTGCGAAACTGTCTTAACAAAAAAGAAGGTTCACTCGAGAAATCGTGGAATAAAATAAAAGTAGCAATATCTTTTTTATTGAAACAATACTAGTATGTTTTTTTTAAACCATATGGACTTGTTTTATACAGTCTCTGTCTCTATTTTAATATGAAAAAATGTAAATAAAATTATTAATTGCTTAGTAAATAATGTCTAAAAATACCCACTACGTGGCATTTAACTTTCGAAGCTAAAGGTTAGACCGCATCGAGGTAAAAGTGTAGTGAATAGTCCCCTATTCTAAGTTGCTTTCGGTTCTTTTTCCCTTCCATACTTGGTTTCTGCCTCATACTGTGAACAGGGTGTAATTATGTATTATGTTCCGTACTACATTAGTTGCTAGAAACTAATTTACTTCCTAATCGGCACTTGGAAATTTTAAGAGTTGTTCAGTTCGCTATTATACATTCAAGGAATAATAGTATATTATACAACAAGAATGAAATTCAATTCAGGAAGGTGCGTTTGTCGCGAGTGGCATACGTAACTTCAAGTACCCGTTACTTTTACGTTGTTTTGGTATTGACATAAACCTAGCAGTTCACCTATTTGAATTGGAGGATTCACCTGGTGTATTTTAGAAGGACCACTATCAATAAAAATAAAAATTTACTGAATCTATCTCAAAAAAAATCATTGAAATTGGTTTGCAACTCGAGAAACTCTGTCCCTTTTTTTATTTTGCTAATTTGAAAGAAAATAAGGTTGAGTTTCTCATAGCTATTAAAATAAAAACATTTATTCATCTCCGTTGTATACTTAAGTAGCGCTCTTTTTATTTTCCTAAAGAAAACAACTGTGTGAAACGACTAAGGACTGAGAAATAGAACTGTTTCTGAAAGTATTGCTGGGTGTTGCCTGAAGTATATTGAATTCCTTGAAAATAAATGTTTTAACTAGAATTTTATTTTTGTTGAATTACTTTCATTAAACTCCGGTTGAAAATTAAAAGTTAAATTTAAGTGTCGCGTTAATTTTGTACATGAGCTTAGAAATGCCAAAAAAACTTCTTCTTTATTCAGGCAAATCTCAAAACTTTTCCAGAGAGCTGAAAGAAAACTTCTCCACTTTAAAATATTCAGACGTTCTTGCTTTCTAGGCCGTCTTTAGAAAACTTTTTAAGGTTTAATAGATAGTTTTGGTTAATGTTTATTTTATATAAACACTTTCTGAATTTTTCATGGATAATTATATCTAAAAAGAGGAAAATATAAGTGTCTGACTTATGGTTATAATCGATTTGTTCGTTTTTTCAGTATAAATCTGTATTCGTGACCCTAAAAATAAAGTCTTTCTTTGATTCTTGACATTTACGAGTGTCCTTTTGAAATTTTTTTCCAAGTCTGGGAGGCTCTTCTTATTATAAAAGTGTAAGATGACACTTGATATCGTTTGGAGTTGTTTTTAAAGGAAAAATTGAAAATAATACAAGAAAAAATTTTCTGGAGTGAAGTATTTTTTATATTCTTCATACTATTTATTATTTAGACCCTCATTACCATATCTTCATCTACAAATATTATTCGAATAATATTCACTAGTGGACCATATCTGTCAAATAAAAGTGAAAACTGGAATTTCTTCCGTTTCAGCAATAAGTCACCCATGATGATATCGGATAGAGGATATTCGGAATTTTAATAACACCGCATTTTTCCCAAGACAGGCCCAAGAGACAATATTTTATGACATAAAGATAAACATACCACGAATATTGCGTACTACGTCGAAAACTGCTTATAAAATATGATAATATAATATTCTATTTCAAGAAACCGTACAATAATGAAATGAAGAAAAAAATTCAACTAACATTCTGTATAATTTACTTTTAAAATTTTCAGTATAATAATTTATTTAGTTCCTATCTATGGAAGCATACAATTTTTACTGATATTAGGAGCAATTCTGTAAGCAAATGTTAAATTTTAACGCTCAGTTATAAATAAGACAATCTGCTAACCCATTTTTGCATAATAAGCTATAAGGTATTAATGGAAAACTCTTTATTGGATACCATACATGTTGAAATTTGAATCATTATCTTGACTATGTATAGATTAAAACATTTCTAATAGCGGAAACTTCGGCAAGCTGTTAATTTTTAACCACTTCTTATAGAATTGACCCTATAGTTACTTAAATTAGTTAACTAAAGAACATTTTATAGTGACTCTATCAATATTATCAGACATCTTAATCTTTTTACCTGGCCATAGCACAGCAACACAATCAAATAGGAATAGTGTACTTGTTTAAATAGCCCTTATCATACAATAACGCTAGCGGGCAAAATCTATTTGTTCACAAAAGAGGCATAAATAAGGCCCCCGGAGCGCTAATATCAGGTAAATTTCCTTGCATGTAGATTCTATGCACCATGTTATATTTATTGGAGAAATAAAGTTTTCCTACAACCACTATGCAAAACACGCTTTTCTACACAAATTTTTATACGCAAAGCAGGCCTATTCTTAATTCTTTTGATAACCGTTGGAAAAGTTATGCGAAAAGTACACGCTATGGCACTTTTCCGCACCGAAATGTCAAACAAAGCTACCTATGACCAACTCTTTTTGACAATTCAACCTAATAGTGAATTTCTTATTAGTGTGCAATTTTCAAATTCAAACCAAAACTAAGTAAACGATTTATTTTATTATTTTAATTTATTAATTATAAAGACATTAACCTATTAAGCATTATTCTAGGAATTATGAACCAAGATCAAAATAATTTATCTTTTGAGTTGTCCAATTCGGACATTGAAAATACTTGTCCAGATATTATCGAAAAGGCTCGAACTGCAACCGAAAATTTGTTACTTGAGGTTCAAATTTTACAATTAATTATACATTCAACTGATTTTTCTATTTATTTTCATATTGTAAGTTCTTTCTGTTTAAATAAAATAACTATATAAATTACTTATTTCTTTCATTGATAAATATGGTTGTAGAAAAAATATTGTGTACAACTTGTACGCAAATCACTTTTCCCACTCGCTAGATTTGCGACACTTGCCTTACGGCTCGTCGGAAAAGTGACACTTTGCGCACTAGTTGTACAAACTACTATTCGTTGCTTTGGTCAAGGAGTCCATTTCATATTTAGATGTTTTTTCCCTAAAATCTTTCCTTCCTGAATTTTACTTTAGAGAATGACTTGGAATATCACAAAAGCCAAAGTGACAAATATAACATATAATTATGACATAAAGGGAAGTTAAAAAAACGTTTCAGGAATCAGTTTCCAAAAGGCTGGTCCTTAATGCATGTTATCCGAGTTTGCAGCCTCCCTAGAAGTTTTAGTACTATCACCGTACACTAACTACCGAGAAGTAAATTCACTTCGTCGAAGTATGAGTTACCGAAAATTTCCTTACCCCTCCTATCGTCTGGCGAGCTCTGGCTAGTTTAAAGCGAGTATTGAATGTTCCATTATGATAACAGACGTGTAAGGCCCAGAGAAAATTTTCAAACGTACCGACGCAAGAGAATTTGCTTGTCGGTAGTTGTGTACGGTGGTACTATTGCAATTGATAGTGGGCCCCTTCTACATCGAGTAGTTTGGCAATCTAAGGAAAAATTATCATCAATTATTTCCAAATGTGTCGGGTACCCTGATGAGGCTTCAATGAGAAGTACGAAGTCGGCATTCTTTTGGAATGTAAGCTGAAAATTGTGATTGTTTTTTACATTGCAGCTTGTAAAATACTTTTAACTTTCCATTCCTATCAACTGATATCACCTTCTTCTCCATTTCTTGTACATTTCTTGAAATCTTCCAAATTTATTTATATATTGAACATAATCTATTATATTTATTCACAACCATACATGTAATGCAGTCATTACTAACGTCATTGAAGGTTAGAAAGTTTCATATTACACACCTCTACTTCCTGCCCTGACCCTCCCGCCCTCATCGATCACTTCCCGCCCGGACCGACCGCCCTCTAAAATAATGTGATCGTTAATCTATTTTAGATGAATATTTTTTATATTGAAAAATATAACTCATTGATAAATATTATAATACCTATTCCTTCATCGGAGGACATTTTTCTTGATATTCGCGAACTTAATATCCACCCGACATTATCTGACATTTATTTATATTTTTGACAGTAGTTGTCAAATGTAATATTTTAGGTGTGTTCAGAACGAAACAAAGATTTATTAATTTTGATCGGTATATGATGGATGTAAATAAAATAGTATACAAACGTCGGTAGGAAGTTTCATTCCTGTCTCGAGATAATATAGTTTGTTCAGCCTTGCATCCTTTGCCGTTACGTCATAGTCCGTGACGTATTCTGCTGTTTCAAGTTTGTCTTATATTAGTTGAATGTTATTTCACACTTAACCTTAAAATTATAATCAATGACGTATGTTAAGAATTATTTACAAAATGTAACAACTGAGCTGTCAAAAGTGACAAATAAAATATTTACGTCGACATTTGTTAAGAAATACGTTAATGACGTCAAAATTCCGTCTCACCCATTTCATGAATGAGAGATCAAGATGGACAATGTATGACGTAACGGCAAAGGATGGCTGAACAAACTCTAGCTAACTATCTAATCTCTCGACAGTAATGAAACTCTTTCCACCTCGGTGTGTAATATACTATTATAATATTCGATTTATTTATTGTAATTAAATCAAGTGTCTTGAAAGTCACACTCTTCAAATTTCCATTCACCCAAAGAAAGGACCTTAATTTGTGAAACCGATTTAATGGGGTATTATTAAAACCCTGACAGCGTAAATTTTCCGTTTAGTAGGCGCTGATGATGTCGACGAAATATTCCCGATGGAATTTGGATGAAATTTGAATTTCGATCGATACTCTGATAATGTTAAAATAAAACGCCAGGTGTGACAATCTGTCAGTTATTGAAAGTATATAGATATAGCAATCTATTTTCAATTGGTTCGTACAAAAATTCTGAAAATTTAATAAAAGACTATGAAATGAAACAATTCGATTTCATCATTTAGTATGGATCTATATCAAGTAAAAGCCTCATCTATTCAATTTTTAATAAAAGATATGAATTTTTTTGAATTATATAAACGTAAACAGTTTTAATATTGTCGACGCTCCTTTGTCTAACAAAAACACCACATCATTATCATTATGTCGAAAAGGATTTTATGCAATCCTAGTGTTTGTGTGTGTATGTAGTAATCAGCATGCGGTTTAACAAACATTCCGCATGAAGTGGTAATCATCCAAATGTGTGAAGGCTTTAAATCGATATTAACTCAGTTTAAAGTAATTGCGATGTATATACGGTGTGTTCTGGTACTAATGGAAACAAGTAGAGAGCATAAAGTAAAGTAAATCAATCATTTTTAAGCTAGCTACATTCTATGACATAGACTGGTCTTTATCAAGCATGTTCGAACATAATTAAAAGCTGCAAAGAAATTTTTTACAAGCATTCTCACATATAGCTTCATCGCCTTCACTTTCTATTCCCGAAAAATAATTATGCGCCTATTTGTTGTAACATTGTCTTCGTTCGAGATCAATACAGGTATTTAGTGTCGTCATTTCATTTAAAATATTATAAAATATGTGCCAATTCTTCATTTTTTGAATGTTTCTTCCATTGTTTCTATTCTTAGCATGTTGAAAAACTTGTTTATCTGTTATTTTTTTCTTCTCTTTTTGATTTTGCGCCTATCGCTTTTTCCAGAGCGTAAAGTGAATTTCTTGAATTATTTTCTTCTATCATTCATATCCCCATCTTTAGCCTCTGTATCTGTATCTGTAGAGTAGGGAGGGTGAGTGTAGGCCTGCAGCACTTAGGCCACATGTACATCCTCCCGAGGAGTTGTCCTCCTAGGTCATCGTCCATCCTGTCCTTCCCAGGAAGGTGGACAGGTCACTAGAGGAGACATCTCCTTTATATCAGCATATGTAGGCAAAGACTCACCGAACAAACACTCTCTTATTGACGATAACTTCGGACACTCGCATAAGACATGCCTGACAGTTTCATCTTCCTGTTCACACATCCTGCATAGAGGTGTGGTCCACTAGCCCCATAGTATGGAGGTGTTTCCTTAGTTGACAGTGGCCAGTCAGAAATCCTACGGTTAAACGTAGGTTTTTCCTGCTCATCGCTAAATATTTCTTCGGTTCTAGCTTCCCAGGGTCGCCCAGGGTGATCCTGGTAAGACTGCATCCGTTGATTCCATCCTGTCTTTAGCCTCTGTTAAAACAATAAGTTGTTCAGAATTGGGGTAAATTGAGTATTTATTGTTCAAAAATTGTGGACCTCGTTAAATTTCAATCTAACTGTGACCAACACATAATGCCTTCAGGTTTTGAACAACATCATCATTTATAAGTATTTTGAAACAATTTTTATTGAAAACTAATTACCTAACATTGTGTGTAAATTGAATTCTTTCCATATCACTTAATTCAGCATGCTTCCATTAAAAAAAATGCATTAGCATGAATAGAAAATATGTGGAAATATTCAATTCCAAACACTTCATATATGGAAACGTATTCATAATCCCCAGCAGTATATATAACAATTCTTTCATTATTACAAAAACGATTTTGCATTGTGGTGTCAACAGAACAATATAGCTCGACGTTTCAGGTTCTCAAAAAAATGATTTATTGTGAACTCCTTTCATAATTATTCTCTGAAACCAGTGGAATCTCTAGTATGCATTAATTATGATGATACAGGGTATATGATACAAATTATGTTGTTGTATGTTGTTGGTAAATATAAATGCTTTCGATTAAAATACTGCATTGCGTTGGGATTTTTAATTTATACAAATTTTACTATAATAAAGAATACACTGGTCAAAAATAAGAAAGGTTGAATAGAAGAGGCTTTTACTTGATGTAAATCCATACTAAATGATAAATTAAAAGAATTTCATTTGTTTTAGTTCATTAATAAGAATGGTGGTGAGTAAATTACCTTACATTGTGTGCAACTTTGAACACTCCGTTACATAAATACTCTTAGGTGAAGCATTAAAGCGAGATAATAACCTCAGGGGCAGATCAGAATAAAGATCTTGATATAAGGAACAAGAAAAAAGTTAAAAATCTTGTTTTTTGGACACAGCCAATGTTTGTTTTCTTTCAAAAAATCACCCCTAAACTGCGCGCGACTTCTAAATATTCTTTCTTTATAAATGAAATATGAGTCAAAACAATTTTAATAAAAAAAAATGTTCATCGTCCAGGAAATTCTACATTATTTTCAAAATATTATGGTTCCTTTGTGAATATATATAGGTAAAATAATACTCATTTCTGCGTTTACAATGAAAATGAATAAACTTAAAAATGTCAACATAACTTTTAACATAGGAAACACTTGTTATGTATGCTTTTTATCAAACAGGGTCATATTTCCATCAAAGCGAGTGAAATGTGTCAACATCTGTGAATGTATGAAAAGGAATATTACTTTTTGATGCACGCTTTTGAATATTTTGCAATACTTGAGTTTTTAAATATGTTGCGGCGCTATGCTTAGATTTTGTTCTCTTGTTAGGGAAACATCTACTACATCTACTACATTAAAAATGTGCTCATTAAATTGTATTCCATACCGGTATGTTAAATTATATTTTCATCACTTTCTCTGCTAATTGTTTTAAAAAAATCGGCCGGGAGACGGTAACTTGAAGACACATTGTTGACGGTAAATAGCGTAATTGCTGGACATATTCTTCGAAGAGGTAGTTCCAGTTCCAACAATTTTTATATATCCCAGGGGTGGATTCTTGGCTTAATTATGATGTCGATTGAAGAGAAGACAGAGAACTATGTTTGACAAATATTAAAAACTATTAATTAAACAATATCTTGGAATATTATTTCAAAACCTGAAAATTTATTCATTTTTTATCAAAAATATTTTGTAATTGAAATACGTTGTACAAATTTACTATACAATATATTTCAATAAAGTTTTAAAAAGTAACAATATATTTGTAGCATTTTACTAAACATTTAGTGCCAACGTCTGTATGCCACTGTATCGGTGCATCATTGGACGACCAATGCCAACAGTGTATTTTGGGTGTTTTTATTTTCAATAAATAAAAGATAAATTGTCTGCAAATTCTTCCATTTTATTGGAAAAACTGGCGAATTGAACGTTAAATCCAAAGGGTTTATTTTACTTGTTCACAAACCAATATAAAGTCTTTTTTCATCTATAAAAAATGTTTGACGGCGAGTCAACAGGGAAATCGAAGCAATTTGATATTGACTTGTACATTGCTCATAAAAAATAGAAACATCACAATCCAGCAGTGGATCGGCCAAAATTTCACAACGTTTATATTATTTTGTATTGCATTTTTTTCATGTTTTTCTATTTGCTTGGTAGATTGAAGCTTCCATACGTTTGGATGTTAGGATACATGTTAGGATCTCTGCTTACATTGAAGTTTAAGATGTACCATAAGCGACAATTCTCAACTAGGAACGCATAAATGACAGGTCGTGTACGGGTGCACTTCAAGGTTGTTTGTTTGTGGAACAATCAAGACCATTTCAAAATTTTGTCACCTCTTCTGTTTGTTCTAGTATACTATTGCACTAGTAACCCTACTAAATATACTTGCCAAGGCTCCTTCCTCGTACTGTATGCTATTTATTTCATCCACAAATCCAGTTTCAATAGTTAGTTTCTTCTTGTATTTGCTGGAGCATTGTGTATCTGAAGGCGGAAAAATGTTTTTCACTCTACTCTAACAAATTGTCATACAAATTCAAACAAATAACTTTGTAAAAATACTTCAAAGAGTTCGTTTCCAGACATTTCACGTTGATTTTTATCAAAATTGTTAATTTGTAACTTGACGCTAAAGATAATTAAAAAGGGTAAGAGATCCAAAGAGCCCTTAAAATGAATTCTGAGCACAAAAGAGTGTATAACGTTTAGGGCAATAAAGAGTTGATGTCGACAAGAGGTTTAGTTTAAATACAGTAAAATATTCTATTTTTTATACTAAATAATAAAAATAAACTGTATAGTTTATACGGTTTCAATTGGACAAATTAAAAAAAATGAAAATGTCAGTTTGACGACCGATTGACAAACGGTCTTATGAAATTTTTTTGTTACTGGTGCACGCGAATTGCCGTCAGGTTCCTTAATGATCAATATTGAGTTCCCTTCCGACATTTGCAGGTATCTCAATCCCGCACTCGAATTGCCCAGTTTATTGTCCAATTTATTTAATCTGTTCTGTTATCGGGACTGCCCTAATAGTTTATCCTGGCGGGGTTAGGTTAGGTTAGGTTTCTTATTATTCCTGAAATGGATGTACAAATACCTTTACCATTTAATTTATTTCATATTTCGTTAATCTCCTTAATTTTGTGTTTATCTTGTTGCGCGCAATTCGGCTCCTAATTTTGGTGTTCTTAGTTACTATAAACACCTTTTAAACAGGTCAGTTTCCATCCTGACGGGAACTCGAGTGCCAGCTTAACGTACCCTAATTATGACACAGGTAGAGTGGTTATCCTGACGGGAATTCGCGTGCGTCCCATGCTCAATCCCTAAAGAGATGGGATAAAAGATGAAATCAAGCGCTGTAGTTTTGCCATTGGATCACCCTGGGAGACCCTGTGAAGAAATACTTGGCGATGACCAGGAAAAACCTGCGTTTAACAATAGTATCTCTGACTGGCTACTGCGTCAAATAAGAAAGCATCTCCATACAATAGTGGACAGACTATGCAGGATGTTTGTATTTTTGGTGTGTTTTTGCCTACAGCTGCTGATGTAAAGGAGATGTCACCTGGAAAGGACAGGATGGACGATGACCTAGGAGGACAACCCATAGGGAGGACTTGCAATAATCACATGTGGCGTAAGTGCTATGAGCTCTCACCCTCCCTACTCTACAGATACAGATCAAAAACGCCATCGAAATTGTATCAATTATTGTAGATAGATATATGTGGATCACTGCTTTCAACGCTCATCCTGTATCTTGTGTTTGGTTACATTGAGTATTCTGGGATAATTTCGGATACATGTTAGGATATCTGCTTACATTGAAGTTTAATATGTGTTATAAGCGACATACATAAGCTCAACTATGAACGCATAAATGACAGGTGGTGTACGGTTGTCCTTCAAGACCATTTCTTCTGTTTGTTCTTGTATACTATTGAACACTATTACACTGGTGAACCTTAAATTTTAATATGCTTCCCAGGGCTCCTTTGTCGTACAGTATGCCATTTATTTCATCCACAAATCAAGTTTCAATAGTTTCTTCTTGTATTTGCTCGAGCATTGTTTATCTAAATGCGGAAAAATGTTTTTTACTTTACTCTAACAAATTGTCGTGAAAATTCAAACAAAGAACTCTTTAAAAATTCGTTTCGAGACATTTCACGTTGATTTTTATCAAAAATGTTAATTTGTGACTTGACGCTAAGGATAATTAAAAATGGTAAAGGATCCAAAGAGTCCTTAAAATGAGTTCTGAGTACAAAAGAGTGAATAATGTTTTAGGCAATAAAGAGTTGATGTTGACAAGAGGTTTAGTTTAAATGCAGTAAAATATTCTATTTTTCATACTAAATAATAAAAATAAATTTTATAGTTTATACGATTTCAATTGGACAACCTAAAAAATTGCAAAGGTCAGTTTGTCGACCGCCAAAAGTATGGACAAACGGTCTTCAAATAGTATCGTTGCCTTGAATGGACAACGTTTTGCATCAGGGGTAGTACTAGAGTGCCATCAAGATTGAGCTAACGCATAACGCCTCGGTAGGTAACAAGATTATACTGAGGTGGGTTAAAGGGCACGACAGTAGTAAAATTAACCGCATCGCAGATTCTTTAGCTAGCGATGCGGCTGGACTAAGACATTTAGGACTCAGCGACACCTACGGCTTGACGACTTTGGCAATTGCAGAACTAGCCAAACGTCACACCCATGCTCAATCCCTAAAGAGAAGGGATGAAATCAAGCGATGTAGTTTTGCCAGGATCACCTTGTGCGACCCTGTGAAGCTGGCACAGAAGAAATACTTGGCGATGACTAGGAAAAACCTGCTTTTAACAGAGTATTTCTGACTGGCCACTGTCAACTAGGGAAGCATCTCTATACAATGGGACTAGTGGACACACTATGCAGGATGTATGAACAGGAAGACGAAAATGTCAGTCGTGCCAGTGCCCGAATTATCGTCAATAAGAGAGTGTGTGTGTTAGGTGAGTCTTGGCCTGCTCATGCTGATATAAAGAAGATGTCTCCTAGTGACCTCTCCACCTTCCTGGAAAGGACAGGATGAACGATGATCTAGGAGGACAACTCATCGGGAGGACGTACAATGATCAGATGTGGCCTTAGTGATGTGGGCCTCAACTCACCCTCCCTACTCTACAGATAGAAATCAAAAACACCATCAAAATGTCATCAATTGTAGATAGATACATTGTGGATCACGGCTTTCAACGCTCGTCCTGTATCTTGTGGAATGTGTTTGGTAACATTGAGTATTCTGGGATAATTTCTGTAATGCAGGTAAAATAATTATGTAAGCCTTTGTATTGCAATAGCAAACCGGAGGTTATCCTATTCACGTCAAAACAGAAGCCAATTGAACGCTGACTATTCTCCAATTAGGTGCGCTCAATTGGCAAATTTCAGTTTTTCTGCTTTATCGTATCAGTTACACATCAATTGATTCAGCGTTAGACATAATCGATTTATCTGTATTGCATTGTCATGAAAACTTAACGATCTCATGGGTCAAAGTATGATTCAGTGACAACTACATTCAGGTACAAAAAGATTTCCGACTTAAAATATTAGCTGATTTTGATCTTATAGGTACAGGGTTAGCTCTGAGGAACTGTACATACTTCTACCATAAATAAAGGCACGTTAGGGGATCATGAAATGACCATTAAGAAATGGCTTCTTGTTTTGATTATTAAAATACAGGGTGAATTATGGATCTTCGCCAAAACAATGTTTCATATCTTCCAAATTATTGAATCGATTTGTCTAATTTTTTGGTGAAAGTGTATATTGGTGTCTGGCAACTAACTGAGATATTCTGAATTAAAAAAATCCAGGACGGTCTTCGTAAAAGTTTTTGCTTCATATTCAACACTTCACCCTGAATATAATTTTTCGAAAATCTGATATAATATTTTCAGAGTGCATACATTTTTGAGTCAAATTAAAAATTATAAAATATCTTACTGTATAATAATGTTTAGTTATTGAAATTGAATCTTTAAAATAAACAGAAATGAGACACACTATGTTCCAGTTCTTATAAAAACAGTAGACACAAAGTCTTAACAATTAATATCTTCTTATCTTAAAAGAAACTTTTATCGATATTATTATTAACTATTTAAAAACTAACCTTTCAATTTAATAAACCGTTAGTATTATTATACCATTGTACTTTCATTAAAATAATACATATGATAATATATTTAGTCTTGTTTCTAAACAATATTCATTCCTAATTAAAACCGAAGTTATTACAACAGCTAAAAATATTCCAACCGCACCCTGAGTATAATGATTTATATGTACAAAGAAAACAAAAGTTGCACTTAGTTCAAAAGGATAATTATTAAACAAACCAATTAGTGGAAGTTATTGTCCTGTTCATGTTATGGCACCCCTGATAGTCTAGTAGAAACATTGACTTAGGTGCAGGCTTTTAAAAATGCCTTCACATGACCTATTAACTATGTAGTTGATGGTCTTAAAATTTGTATTCCGTTTTTTATTAATAATTTACTGAAGAACTAATTTCGATTTAAATTTCACAACATGGAATGGGCGAGGCTCCAAAATAAACCTAGATGCTCTTCAAGCTATGTACAGACAAGCTAGAACAAGTTCGTGAGCTGTTCTCAAACCGCTTCCCAAACTTGGTTCATTTGCAGGCTCACGAACGAGGCGGATGAAAGTTATCTGACGTTGCCACATTATAAAAGTATAAATTGTCAGTTTTTAAAATCATACCCTTGTTTTTTCTTAGTTGAAGCAGATCATTTATTAATTATATGGAAAATGATTCCACTAAGCATGGGAAAGAATATCGATATAATTATTTGAAATGCCGAAATAACATAGCGTGTTGGAAAGTGTTATTTTCTGCAGTGGCTCATCTTAAATCAGAAGGTTTTGTGAGAGTTTTGTTCCGGCTTTAGTATTTTATTATCATGATACCAGTTAAGTCTAAAAGAAATCCGATAAAGAACTGGCAATCTCACTCCAAACTGGCGACTTCACATTACAAATAAAAAAAGACAAAGACTATATCACAGACACGGAAAGTATCAATA
>CAJUYH010006690.1:0-19461 GCA_910591685.1 Galerucella tenella
TAACCTAACCTAACCTAACCTAACCTAACCTAACCTAACCTAACCTAGCTGTCAAACAGTCAACATTTTATGTTGGTAACATACTTGTATTAACATTGTGCCCCCTTACTTCTAGTCAGTTTCTGAGAAGATTCTCAGAAACTAGTAGTTCCTTTAGTCCTATTTCCCGGAGGAATTTTAGGATGTCTGCAGGCTTCAACTTAGGCAAATGTTCCTCTTCTATCCAGTAATCTCCCAGGTGCTGTGCTCTAGGATTCTGGAGTGCTGTGCAGTTGGAAAGTATGTGGATGGAGGTTTCTTCTTCCATTCCACAAAATCTGCATTCTTCTTCCTCCACTATTTTGAGCTGTTTCAGGTGCCCGTTCAGGCGACAATGTCCCGTTAGGATCCCTGTCAAAACTCTTAGCGCAGTTTTACTTTGACTTATGCATTCTTTTGATCTCAACAGGTTGTAGTCACCCAGAAGAGTCTTTGATTGTATAAGCCCTACTAGATCTTTCCAATGGTCAGATCTTCTCTTTTTCTCGGCTTTACTTATTTCTTCCAATATTACATTGGAGCTGATTCCGCAAAAGGGTTCGGGCCCCCAGAAAGGTATTTCAGTCCCCCTCATTGCTAGTTCATCTGCTATTTCATTTCCTCCTATTCCAGTGTATCCTGGAATCCATAGTAAGGTGACTATGTTGTTCTCGCCTAGTTCATTGAGTTTGTCTAGGCATTCCCACACCATTTTGGAACTGATTACACAAGAGCTCAGTGCCTTAATGGCTGCTTGACTATCCGACATTATGATAATCCTTTGTCTTCTGTATCCTTTATCAATATTGAACTGGGCGCACTTTCTTATGGCGTGGATTTCCGCTTGAAAGATACTTGGGGTTTTTCCCAAGCTTTCAGAGTGTTTGGTTCCTGGCCCGAACACTCCTATCCCAGTTCCTTCTATTGCTTTTGAGCCGTCTGTGTACCATTGAATGGCATTCTTTCCAAGTCTGGTAATGGTATTTGGATCCCATTCCTTCTTGTTGCTCATTTCCGTAACGAATTTCTTTGAAAAGTTATATTTTTTCATCATACCGTCTTGTGGCATGTCCCAGGTTGTCTGATTTCTAAGAAGTGAGGAGGTGTTTTTTTTTAATAATTCCCTCTCTACTTAGTCTGTATCTTGTTCTTTCTGCAACACTTTCCACCACCATATGTAAAGGGGTGAGGTTGAGAATCACTTCCATGGCTGCCGTTGGGCATGTTCTCATTGCTCCTGTAATGCATATACAGGCTAGTCTTTGAATTTTGGAGAGGTTTTCTCTCGTCGTCAATAGGCTAGTTCTACTACACCAGGCAATGGCTCCATAAGTGATGATTGGTCTCACTATGGCAGTGTACATCCAGCTTAGGATTTTTGGGTTACAGCCCCAGTTTGCTCCTGCCAGATTTCTGCACACCATTAAAGCCATTTTTGCCTTGTATGTAATCTCCTTTTCGTGTTTGTTCCACAGGAGTTTACTGTCTAAAGTTAAACCTAGATACTTGACTTCTTGTCTCCATTCAATCTCGTTCCCATCAAGTTTTATGGTTTTGAGGTTGAGTTTTCTTTTCTTAGTGAAGGCTATCAGGATGGTTTTAGTGGGGTTGATGCTAAGTCCCACTTGCCTACACCAGCTATTTGTATAGTTCAGACCCTTTTGTACAATATCGCAAAGGGTGTTTTCGAATTTTCCCCTGGCTGTTATGACAATATCGTCGGCATATCCTTGGCAGGATACACCGAGATCCGTCAAACCACACAGGAGTTCATCAACCGTCAGACTCCACATTAATGGGGATGCTACTCCTCCCTGTGGGCATCCTCTGGTAGTGCAGATGGAGACAATGTCTTTGCTCGTCCTCGTCTCTGCTATTCTTGTAGTGAGCAGTTCCGACATCCATTTGGATGTTGTGCTGTCTACACCTCTTCTGTTCAATGCTCTTCTGACTGCCTCGTGTGGAGTATTGTCAAAAGCTCCTTCTATGTCCAAAAATGCACATACTACAGTTTCTTGGTTGTCTAGAGCACCTCGGATATCCTCCGTCAGTTGTACCAGTGCAGTCTCCGTAGATCTGCCTGCCCGGTAAGCATGCTGACATGGGTGGAGAGGTAGTCTCTCGAGGATTTCCGTTCTAATATGGTTATCAATAGCCTTTTCCATCGTTTTGAGTACAAACAATGTTAGACTAATTGGTCTAAAGGATTTGGGGTTTGTTGTGTCCCTTTTTCCAGTTTTTGGAATGAAGGTTACTATTGCCCTTCTCCATGCTTCAGGTATATAACCCAGTTCTAAGCTGCTTCGACTAATTCTAATCAGATGCGGTAGAATTTCGTCTTGTCCTTTCTGGAGCAATGCTGGGAAAATTCCATCTGCTCCTGGTGCCTTGAAAGGTGAAAAGGTGTTCATGGCCCATTTCAACCTATCGTTACTACAAATGTGTTTGGCCATTGTAATACTTTCTCTTGAAGGCCTATTGTGACCTTCGAGAGGATTATCTCCCCTATTTGGGGTACTTCCTGGAAAATGAGTTTCTAGTAAGAGTCGAACTCTTTCCTCCTCATTTTCGGTATATTCACCATCTGACTTCCTCAAAGCCATATTTGTGTTGACCCTACTTTTCGCCATAACTTTGTAAAGTCTTGCCGCAGCAGGTGTTGTGTTTATATCTTCACAGAATTTTCTGAAGCTATTTCTTTTAGCTTTTCTAATTTCCTTGCAGTAGGTGTTTCTCACCTCGGTGTATCTCTGCCAGTCTCCGGTGATTTTTGCTTTATTAAAAAGGTCCCGGGTTTTTATTAGGGATATATTCTAAAAGTTGCTCACCTCTTTTGTTGGTGTTGCTACTGCCCCAAACGGTATTGTGTGCATTGGCATCACATGCTAGAAGTAGAGGTAGTCTCTTCTCTTCACAGTACTTCACCAGCTTTTGTACCTCTGGGGGTGGTGCAGGCCCATCTCCCTCAAAGTAGCATGATGCTATCACTATTTCTTTGCCCTCCTTCTTGTGTTCGAGGTATGCTCGAACTGGAACGAGGTCTCGAGTCCCTATCCTATAAGCTGTTTGAGCACCATTTCACGTGAAGAACCATCACTAGAGCAAGGATATTTCCCGCCACGTATTTAAATGGTTGTGAAGTGGTTTATTCTCCTAGTTGAGGGTGAGCTCTTCATAAGGCATGTATTTTTTCCAAAATTATCATTGGATTTCTAAACATCCGCATTAATCAATTTTTTTTTCACCCCGCTTAACTTGTTTTCTCCATAATACTTTGAATTAAAACTCTCTGGTTGGCTTCTCTGTCAGTGGTCTGTTTAGAACCGTGTGTACTGCGGTCTATTGAGTATCTCAGTTCAAGCTAGATACCCATTTAAGCTGAATCTACCCAAGGCATATAATAGTCTGTAAAGAGGTTTGTCGGCATATCTCAGAACACAACTGGTCTAACTCGTTCGATATACTATACAGCACAGATTGCTACACAGTTGTTTATGATGTGTCGCTGATTCGTCCAAAGATCATTTCCTCTATATCCACTTATTTCCAATTTTGAAGAACCTCCAATAAAGGCCGATCAAATTAGGTAAACCTATATGTTTTTCAAGTTAATTTCTTATAGTGAAATGTTGAAACGATTTGAAACATTTACAATTGTTTTCAATACTTGAAGAAGATATATATATAATCAAAAACCTTAGTATACCCGTAGGTGTTAAAGTATAATGTTTAATTATTATAAATAAAATTGGCCCATTGTTTCTTGTTTCTTTGTTTCCTACTGTCCATGTTTTATTTCTTTTCGCTAAATTCTCTACAATTACATCATTCCATGTTTTCGTCGGCCGGCCTCTCGTCTGTTTTTGGATTGATCTTGCTCCCCATATTCTCTTGACTTGCCCATTGTTGTTCATTCTTGCCAAATGACCAAACCATCTTAGTTGCTGTCTTTCTATACTACTTAATATCGATTCCATTTCTAGAGCATCTCTTATGTTTTCATTTCGTTTTCTATCTCTTTTTGTTATTCCCTCTATGCCCCTTAAAAATTTCATTTCGATAGCTTGTATTTTACTTTTCTGCTGCTTAGATAATGTCCAGCTTTCACATCCATATGTAAGAATAGGTTTGACGATTGTTTTATATACTGTCATAGCTATCACTGTGCTAGCTATGCTGTCGAAGGCTTTTTCTAAGTCTATAAAGGCCATATATATTTGATTTTTGTGGTTTTTCTCGATCATCTGTTTAATTGAAAATATGTGATCTTGAAATACTCTTCCTTTTCTGAAACCACTTTGTGTCTCTTCCAAATATGGTTCTATTCTCCTTTTCACTTATCCTTTTCACTTGAAGAATATACCATTTGGTTAATAGTCTATTATACACCAAGGTGGTGAAGACTTTTATTATTGACCGAGCACCAAAATTATTTCGCGAGCCATTTGCCCCGAGCGGAATATGGTGCGGGGCGTATGAGTCTTTACCACCATGGTGTATATACAATTTTTCCCACTACTAGGCAAATTTAAGACAAAAATTAAAAATAATTCACAAACGCACGACGAGAAGCGTTTACCCCGTCGTCTAACTGACAACAAGTACGCACTGCCAGTTTTCGATGTATTATGAATGTACTCGTTATGTCATCAGTCATTTTTGGTTGAGCGTGAATTTTAAGCTAATGGTATTTTTTTTCAAATAATTTCATCTTGATAGGTAATTTCAAGCAGCAAATATGTTAAAGACAATCTCTTGGGTATAAAAAATTATGTTGAACAATTTTTTGTTGAACTACTATTCCTGAATTCTCAAAAAATTTGAATTTGTCCATTATTGACCTAGATTAATAATATAAAGAGTTATTAACCACTTATAAAGAAATTCAACTTCTCAGTTGGCTAGAAGAAGCAACAATAATTGTCAACTTCCCAGCTAGTAGTGGAAAAAGCTGTTATTCGTAGAGCAAGCTCATATTCTATTCACAAAACATTTCCTTTTCTTTAATTAAATATGAAATCTAATTTTAAATAGCACTCCAATGGTTAAATATAAACAGCTTACAGTTAGTTATACGGAAAGTTCGTTATCCTTTTTGACTTCTGCATAGTCTTCATTTGCGATTAATTCACAATTCACTCTATTTTTAGTTGGGGTCGAGAAAAGAAGCGCAAATATTTTTTCAATGATTAGAACGTACAATCAAAATTAACAAAGACGGAAGTACAAATTATTGCTTGAAACTCACGAGAGGCCAGGGAAAAAGCTAATTCGACAGTAACAGGCATAGAGAAATATAATATAATGAGAGTTGTCGACCCTGTAGTAACAGTTGGCATTATGTTGATCGAAGCGCACCAGGAAGGACTGGAGGAACTAATTTTTGAAGGCGGGATATTTAAATTGGTCAGTTTGGATTGTGGGTAGTTAAGTTTTACAATTTGTCTAAAAATTGTTTATTATATAATTATTTCATTACAAAAAATTAAATTATATTTTATTTTTTCTAATGAAATGATTATAATTAATAAACAATTTTAAGATACATAATTTAGATAAATGAGAAATCAATACAAATTCAAAATTTTTATTAAACTGTACATAATAACAACAAATAATCAACATCTATATTACCATCAATTTATCAAATATTTATATATTATTAATCACAAAATTACATATTTCTATGAAACTTATTTTATATTTAGGAAAGTTATGCCCAATTTCACCAACCATTTCCTAAAATTAGGTAATGCCTAAATCAGATTTTGGAATTGCTAAGTGAAATTTTCGTTTTACCACGCGCTAAGAATTACTTCAGAGTGACAATATTCGGTATTTTCTATCATGTTAAGGCGTTTCTTAGCGCATGGTGAAACGTAAATTCTATTTTGTCATTCCAAAATCTGATTTAGGTATTACCTAGCTTTAGGAACTGGATGGTGAAATCGGACATTAATCCAATATCACATCAAAATGCACATTTTTTAAAATTATTCACAAAAACAACAAAAAAGAAAGTAGATTCTCCATTTCTATGAAGACAGGTCTGAAACAAAATAAATAAAACACAGTACCGTAAGTTACAAAGAAAAATAGTTATTTTCCTAACAAGTGCGGAAAGTGATACTTTCCCGCACGCGACTGCAGTTGACCCGAACGACGCGAAGCGGAGTTCGGGCAAGCGGTCAAGGGCGGGAAAGACACTTTACGCATGAGTTAGGAACATTATTTTTTCTACGACCGTATATACAAACAAATATATCAACCCATTTTTCAAAATTTATTTTATTTTAACATACATATAAAAAACTTGGACCAAAAACTATTATTATTATTATCAATTATTATTATAAATATTAATATTAGAAACACAATTTGTTGCATTCTGTGAATTACTTAAAATTGCCGGTCCAGTGGAGTTATTTGGTGTTAACTGGTGAGTGAATGACGTTGATGGGGATGGCATCGTTTGCAGGTCACATAAAGATGACGATGAAGGTGACGGCAACAATTTTAAGTCATTTGTAGATGAAATAATTTCATTTCATATATTTTTCTTATATCAAACCCGGGTGGCCTGATAGTTGTTTTGTGACACTACTTTAAAGAATTTACAAGGTTATATCAAAATATTTTCATTATTTTATATTTTCAGAAAATTAAAAATGCAACAAAAAGCTAGAAAACAATATGTTGATTTTATTTGATGGACTATTTATTCACCTGGTGTAAGAATAGTTATAACTTCCGAAGTGAAAAACTATCTAATAAGGTCAAAATTTGCATAATTTTACTTTCCTGCACTAGTGCGGGAAAGTGACACTTTCAAAGCTAAAATGCGTGCGGGAAAGTGGGTTAAAGCGCACGGTAGTAGAAAAAATATATATTTATTTGCTAGTCCTCTTAGGGCCGGTTTTACAAGAGAGATTTATACTAGGTATAGTTATTCTGGAAATAAAGTTATACCAGAATTTATACCTAGAATAAAACTAAAGCATCGTGAAACCAACTAGTTTTATTCTAGGTATAAATTCTGGTATAACTTTATTCCCAGAATAACTATACCTAGTATAAATCTCTCTTGTAAAACCGGCCCTTACTACTTATATTATTTTTTAATTTATAAGGTGACAAACTTTTATGAACAAAGTTTAACCCTATCCTTAGTAGAATTTCAATTTGTATGCCTACAGCTTTGTCGCTAGCCTTCCGTAGCTAACACGGCGTCTGTGAGACCGACGCCTAAGAAAATTCCCGATTATTCCCGAAGAAATCGCGAACGCGCTTGGCCATCATCAATAGCTGATTTTCTAGGGCTAGTGGACTCAGTATCAAAATTACAGCGGATGTGTTTTTTTCCACCCCAATTTGTTTGTTATTTTAATCTTATTAAAAATCATGTAACAAATACAATTTTTCCATTTTTTCTTTTCAAACACCTTACCCTAAAGTATTAAATTTCAAGGTCATGTTTTTTTTCCACTTGTTAGTTAGGTTTTTATTAGTCGGTTTCAGAGACGGATGTTAGCTTTCTTGTTAAAATTAATCATGTTAGCTACGGAAGGCTAGACACATCCAAAGTCAATTGTTCTTATGAGCTATTTCACCAAATGACAAGACACAATTTTCATCAATATGCTCAAGTCTATCAAAAATTGCCTTATTAATTCCAGTTTCAAATGGCACTGATCGTAGAAGTAACTGTAAAGTAGATTTACTGGGCAAAGATATAAAACGTTTTAAAACATTATCTTGTGGTCACTTTTTATAAATGGTTAATGTTATTGACCACGAAATTTTATGTTTCTTGCAGTTAACAGTACTACTTTTTTAAAAATCTATGCCTGCTGGATCTAATTTTGAAATAACTCAGATCTTTATTAATATAATACATTTTCTTTTTCTTGAGAGATAAATTATTTACTCTAAGTTTCATTTATTTCACTTAAATTACTAGATTCCAAACATAGTTTGTTAGGTAGATGTTCCAAATTTTTCCATTTTAATACAGGCAATACGGTATTTTCAAAACCTTGGGTATTATAACTACTACTTTTCGTGGTGTATTATGTTATGATGCATGATGTAAGGATTACAAAGGTAAAACAAATTTAATTAGTATTTTGCATAATGAACCTGTAAATGCATTCTTATCAAAATGATCTTCACACAACCTTTAAACATTGGATGTAGAAGGAAGTTTCAAGCTTTTGTACCACTGTTCACTTTGATTAATACCAGATGGAGATTTGAAAAATGTTTTATTCTTGCTACAGATTGCGAAGTGAACAAAATATCCTATATTACAATTTTCTGCAATACATGACAAATTATATATAGTGATGACATTTTAAAGGTTCGCTTACTTTTATTTCCTTTATCAGAACTAAAATCCTAAATAAATTTATATGTAAAACTAATTTTAAATCCCACTCACCATTTGTATAATATTTCTTATTGACATATTCACTTTGACTTTGACAAACAGAAGCCAGATTCACATCAACCAAAGTAAGATTGATTTTGTATATTTTCATTTTTATTGACTTAAAAGTTAATATACTAGGATATTCGATGATATTCATCGACATTAAGGGCAAAATGTTGAAGTGAGAGGTGATTTATAATATTTTAAAGTATTTTATTCCATTTTGCTTATGTAAAAAGTTTAATAGTTCTCGCGACCGCAGCGACTCGATGCGCGGATGGTTGCGCAGAAACGTTATGCCTTATACCGCCTATGCTTCAATCCGTCTCTTTTATTTTGTCTATGGTAACAGGTTTCAAAAACAAAAGTGTGAAATATTCAAAAATTAATAATCAATAGCAACCCTTATAACCACTGAAATAATTATCAGCCGTAAAATATTGAACTAGGTAACTGTAATAATGGAAATATTTTCCTTTCCTCTTTGGAAACTAGATAATTTAAAACTATCGAAATGATCCTTAAAAGGCAAAACCGTACCATATTAATTACTGAACAATTATATTAAAAAGAACTCACTACTTGATCGTTGTAATAAATGCTGATAGATGACATAAAATACTGCTCATACAGATCTAAACATAACACAAGTCCCGGTGCCACTGGCGTTAATAGCTAATGCTGAAAACCATTTCAACGACACAGTGTATCGCATTAATAACTAACCGAGTTTGTTGGTGCAAATGTAAAATAATTGTAATTGGGTCACTTCAGTTCTTCATTTGTTTTAGAAACTTTTTCTTGAGTATAGTAATATCCAGCAAATTCAAATTCCTTATTCCAGTGCTAACTAATAAATGTATATCTATGTATTTTTCTTTAATATTTTCGTACTAGCTTTCTAGGAACGTCATAAGCTAACAATGAGGTAAACATTTGTATAGTGAGCTTGGCAATTTTGAAAAATATATCGGACAACCTTGCTTTTTACTTATCTCTTCACATTGACTTAAGGATACTACAAACAATACAAGTTTATTTTTCCATGACTTGATATTATTGTTGATCTGTTATTTGTATATTAATTTCAATCCAGTCTTTTTAAAAGAAAAGTTTTTCAAGTCAATGCAAGAGTTTTAAAAATAAAAAACCTTTTAAGCTTAATTAAAAAACGGAGTCTACTGCCTACCTCAATACATTCCACCTCCATTTTTTCTTCACGGCAGAAACTATAAGGTAATTGAATTATTCTTTGTTAATTTTTCGTGAAACGTTCGTTTAGAATCCGTTCATTAAAAAGTAAGCTGAAAAAGTAATTTTCCGTGTTTATTATTCAGAATTGGAAAACAAATGGGTATTGTCTCTTCGTTTACCTTTATTCTCGATGTTTTAAAGACTTTAGGCGCCACAATTAACACTCTACTCACTTTTTTACTTTTGCTATTCGAAAAAGATACGATATCAGGTGCCGTATTTTCGAGAATAGAAGAACCGTTTTATTTCGGTGAATCAGTCCGCTTTGTTCTCTGGTGACCTTTTTCTTTATAGATTGGTATGTTTTTTTGTCTTGTCTCTCCATTTTTTCTTCCCTGTCAGACTTCATTCCACTTTCTAATTTTAATCTCATCGATCATTTGATTCCTCTATTTTTCTTTCGGTCTTCCCTTGGGTCTTGTTGTTTGTGGGATCCATGTGGGGATTTTTCTTATTAGCTCTTCCGGTTGTCGACTATGAATATTCCCCCACCATCGTAAACTTTGTGCCTTAATTACGTTTACGCTATCATCTCCTTCTAGAATGTCTACGATCTCTTTATTGTTCAGGCTCCTCTACAGATCGTTATTTATTCTCTTGGAGCCGTTTATTCTTTTCATGATTTTTCTTTTAAATAACTTCAGTTGCTCTCTGTCTTTGACTGTGAGGCACATTGTTTCCGCTGCATATGTTACAATATTGGACGTATTCCTACTTTATATACTTTCAGTCTTGTTTGTCTGCTTAAATATTTGTCTGTCAATTTTTTTTTGTGTTTTCATGATGTTTTGTTGCTGTAAGTATTCGCTGGCGGGCTATTTCCTCGCTTCGAATATTATTGCTGGTAATAATTATTACTCCAGGGTATTTGAAATGTGTGACTTCGAAACAGTATTCCCCTTATTTATATTTTTTGTTTGTTCTTTGCTTCATCGCAAGTAGTACCATTTACCGACGATATTATAGCGTTAATGGTACCAGAAAAGAGAAGCAAAGAAAACGCAGTGTTAACTCGTATGCACAAGAAGAGATAAACCTTGTGCAAACGAGTTAACACTGCGTTTTCCGTGCTTCTCTCGTCTGGTATCATCAACGCTATAGTATGGTCGGCAAATGCTACTACTTGCGTTGAAGCTTGTGCAATTGTTCGACTTATTCCAGTCTGCCTCACTGCTCTGTCCAAGACTATGTTGAAGAGTGTAGTCGGTAGTATTTCATCTTATTCCTGTTTCAATAATTATTTTTTCCGTGAGCTCCTCGGCTGTTGTTACTTTTGCTTTAGATTTTTCTATAGACATTTTGGTTAACCCTATCAACTACCCTTATCCTGTGATAGTTTCGTGAAACAGAATCAAATGCCTTTTTAAAATTTATGAATATTGTCCATATTACAATGTGTATTGCATCTATGGTCCATCTATTTTCTCGATTCTATTTCTTTTGTGCTGTGCCTTTATGTATCCGAATAGTCTTCCACTGTCCTTGTTATTATTCATCTTCTTCAGGTCATGCATTTGCATTTTTATTCATTGTCTCTTTTTGTCTAAACTATTTTCTTCACACTCTAACTTTTTATATGCTTGTAGATATTGTCCTTTTTTTTCAGCCAATTTAGTCTGTTATTTCCTCCGTAATGTATCTTATTTTACCAGTGGGTTTCATATAACTCGTTACTCACTTTTCGACCCTTTTCTCCTACTGCATTGAAATTTTTATTTATTACCGTTATAATGTATTTTATTATTAGTCCGGAGGTGAGTAAATTCGAATTCTACCAAATAAAATTCAGTCGTTTCCAATGTTTAAATTCTTCTTGTGAAATATTAACTAGGTCATATGAATAGAATATACTCCTAGTTGCTTCTATTTTATAAATTGGCACTATCTGTTTCCGCTTAAAACATTATTCTAGTATTCCCAGTGTTAGCATGTGGATATTTGCGCAGGAACTGAAGTCTTGAAGTTATAAACGCTGTCAAAGGAAAGGATCTTCCTATACGGAATGCAACTGAAGTTGCTCCACAAAGGAGTTTAATTTCTATCCTTCCCACAGTTATTAAAATACCAAAGTTAGCCAAAAATGATATAGAATAATATGGGAACTATGTTTTTATCAAGTTGTTATCAGTTGATTAGCAATGATTGGAAAATATGAGAAATAAATTTGTTATAAGTATACAATAATATTGAAATGTGTATAGATTCAAGTCAAAATATCATCAAATGCTAGTTCAAGATCAGTGATCTCTATTAGAGACCATTTATTTTGTTTGCTAGGAAGTCTGCTGTATCGATGCCCACAATACCTTTTACTACGTGTTACCTTTGTGCTTGGCTAGGGCTTATTAAGCAGTACCAGACCAGTTTAGATCTAATCTGGGGCGTTTTAAAGATTTCGGAGAGTATAAGAATGTTTTAACTTCTACAGCCCCTTTTCCTCTCCATTTTCAGATACAGAAAAAAACGTCTTCCAAATATCCGTGAATATTGTACTTAGTTATAACACCAGTGACTCCACCTCCTGTACCTCTGTCAGTTTTGGATCTCTTACTGTACCATCCTGACTGCATGTTTCCGTCCCATTCCACTTCAACTGGATGTGTTATGTGGTTTCAAAAAGCGAATTTGTGATGACATCAGCTATTCTGGAATGTCTGTAGGTGTTGGTTCCTTCCTGAAAATTCCAATTCCAGTTCAAACTACATGCAGCCATTCTCGCTTTCACCTTGACAACACGAGCTGGAGACAGACGGAAGATTAAGTAAATGTTATTCATAGACAGGCAAGCCAAGTTGTGATATCTGCAAAATAGTTCCACTGGATCGCCTGATGAATATAGTTCAAGGAATAGTTGCTTCTAATTGGGTAGTCGTTAAATATGGATTTCTAGCAGATGTTTATCCCAAAATGCGTTTGATATTTGGATTATAATAATTGGAAAAGGACTTCAAGTACTAATGGCGCCAAGTTTTGGATGTGAACTTGATCATTATAAGCCTCAGACATGAAACATTACAACGTGGATGCTTGAAAACTATTCTGATCAAAGAAGATAAAGATCGAGTGAATTTATTGGGTTGAAAACGGCTTAATTAAAACTGAATTGGATCATATCGTTAGCTCGAACCAGACGATGTTTTAAGTAAAATAGTTTTGCTAACGTAGTCTCTTTCAAAAGTATACTCCGTGGAAGTTTGTGGAGTTAAACAAATATAAGCCCAGATTATTTTTTAATGTAATTATGTTGTAATACTTTTACATGTTTGCTTCCGTGGATATTATCCGAATACATATCTATATTTTAAATTTCGAGCTGTGCCACTTACATAATGTTGTAAAGAATGAACCCATAGAATGAAATTTCTAATTCAATAGCTGCTCGGTACCTTTTGTCGTTTGTAGTAATTTTGCGAGAGGGTTATATAATTTGCATTCAGTTTTCATGACTTGACTTTTTTTCAATCCATGAATATTACAACACTGCATACTTTGCTTCAAGCCGGGTGAAGTAATTCAAATTTAAGTGGATAGTAATGTCTTTTTTTCACAACTAGTATTCAAAGAAGACTTTTCTACAAGACATTTTGCTATTGATGGGAATTGACGCATTAGCAGGTCTCCCAACACCTTGCATGCCTATTCTTTCAAAAAAAATTCAAACTTTACTTTTAAAACGACTTAAAAATCATAAAATTTGAAAGTCCGCCAAAACGCGCTTTACGTCATAAAGATAGCTGCCCCATGGTGTGACGTCATTTGTTTACGTTCTTATTCGTGTATCACGCTCTGAGTTCTAGTGACCTAATTTGTTTCTGTAAGCTTTAAAAATGGATGAAACCGGAAAAAAAAACTTTGTATTCCAAGTATCGCATTGTTCCAGTGTGTAAATCAACGTCTATTAAAACTCCAGACAAAATATATGTCACTTTACCTGGTGGCGCAAGCAAAAATACACTTAAAAGAAGGGCATTATACTTTGATGTATTATCTCATTAACTTCAATAACTTCGCCAATTTTGTTACCTATTATTTATTTAAAATAATAAGGCAAGATAAATTGCAACGGCGACTCAATGTGGAGAGCACCTCAGGTATGAATTCGGAGACCAAACTAATATTAATTCAGGGAGTAGTCTTACCGGTTCGCGGGTAATCCTACTTTATTTAAGTTATTGAAGTTATATTGAAGATAATGAGATAATAAATGAAGTTAAGAAACGAAATGAATTTAATAAGTTAATAAATCAAGTTAAGAAATGTAATTAAAGTTAATCAAGAAAGGTAAGTGGGCGCCACCCTGAATAATATTAGTCGACTTGTTTTTCACCTCACCACTCTCTATCAACAAACCTGGAAATGTTGGAAGGGAAGGAATATGAACAACGTTGTTAAATTTACAAGTTGTATAATGATTAAAAAAATTATCACAGGAACATATAAAAAAAAATGATGGTTTTTGTGTTGAAGCACGTTGGTTTTAAATTATTTCACTGGTTACTTCCCTTGATTTTCCACGTGTCTGATGGTAGGTACAAAGTTCCAGACGGTTTTGTGGTCTCAGGTATGTCTCAGGTAACTTCAGGTACAAATTCTCAGGCAAGTCCTTAGTAAGTCTCAGGTACTAAGTAAGGCTCAGGTACTAAGTAAGTCTCAGGTAACTTCAGGTACTCAGTAAGTAGGTACTCAGTAAGTGCATTCACATTGCATGCACTTTAGGAAAGATAAAGTTAAAGATAAAGATAAAGATAAACAATTAAAAATTCTTGACCTTATCGGTTCATGGTTCACAGGAGAAAAAAAAGCTTATTTTAACTACTCGCTATTAAATTGAACCATGCGATGAGCAATCGACATACGTTATATATTCCTCTCTTGTTCACATGCTCCGCTTCGAGAAAGAATTTACGTATCCGTAGTGTGTTCTTAATTTCTATCTCTGTATAGGAGAGAAGAATTGATATATTTGACTAATATCAGTGTATACGGAACCTCACCAACGTAGATTATTCGTCGCACATTAAATGTAAAAATTTTGCCTTTTGAAGCGATCGGTGCTACAGGTTTTCGACGAGAATCACATGTTGATAGGAGAAAAGGACTGGCTACTCGCCGTCCGGTAGATATTTAAATATTACAATGATAGTGGTCAAATATAACGTTACACACCCCTACTACCAGGAAAAAAAATTTTTTTACAAAAATAATTTTTTTATAAATGCAAAACATAAAAATTTCATGATGCTGAATGAAAAGAAAATTATATAACACATAACTATTACCATGTGTTATCAGAAGAGAGTGAAACACTGATTGAAAAAAACATTTTCAAATTGAAGAAGGAAAAAGGAACAATTTTAAGAACCAAATAATTAATTAATAGAAAAAAGAAAGATACATAAAACTTTGAATGGTAAATTTTGAGAAGAAAGGAATAAGTACCAGGTACCCACATACAAATCAATAAGAAAAATGAATATTTAAGGTAATTAATTCAACCTTTGATTTGATGATAGATCACTGTATCTGTGAGTTCTCAAAGATAATGTCACGAGATAAGATACGAAAAAAAAATGAGACTTCTCACCAGATACATTGATTATCATCCATAAAAATTATATGGTTATCATAGGTGTTATTATATTCAATATACGTCCGTCTTCTCTTACTATTACAAAAAAAAATTTATCCAATAAATTTAACCCAATAAAAAAATTATTAACTGAAGAAACTACTAATATAAGTTTTGGAGCAAAGCCAAGGAAGTTAATTTCACTCCCTAACAGAATATAGCTCCTGTCAAGCTAAAATTTCAAATATATTATACCATAATATAATATAATATGAACTACCAAAAAAAACAATCTAAAACGACTCATATTTTTGGTCAGATTTGTGCACCACCACAGCATCACTGATCAAGAAATCGACTTCCGCCTAATGAGAAGGACCTCGCGAGAGATGTTAAGTCGCATCGTGATCTTCAATCTCAGCTTCAGCCGAAATCCAAACCTGAAACACCATGACAATACAACACAACGTTCCTTAAATAGAGAAGCTTCTAGGATCGATAAACTAAATGAAAGAATAAGAACAACAAAAAAAAAAAGAAAAAAAAATTTTGGAACAAGCTGATACAACAAGTCCAAGGAGGCTCGATCTAACCCCCTAACAGAATATAGCTTCCGTCAAGCTGAAATTTTAGGGAATTGAAACTTACAACGGCATCCCACAACAGTACTGTTGGAAAATCCCCAGAGCGATATGTGAGCCATGTTGGCACAAACGCAGTAGCTAACACCCCAAGTAGATTTAACTAATGACAGCAGACCTCAGCCACCTCTGTCTCCCAGGCTGATTAACCCCCCGACGCTGAACCCTGAAACACATTCCAGACCGCTCTGAGCCCTTCAACACCCACTGCTGAGAAATCCAACAAAAAAATATCAAAAAGGGAAAAGGGATGCAATAAAATATAGACAAATTGAATCCATGTCTATAAGTGAAATATCTAAATCAATCTTTCGGAATGATTATAGATAGAGATGGGTATACTTTTGTTTGTGAAGACCATTTTAATGTAAGTACCTACTTCTATGCTGGTAATTTTTATTCTTGAATAGTTGGAGGTTATGTACCTATATGTCTAGGAATCAACCATGAAAACATCATTTTCTTACGACCACACATCGAAATATGGTTGGTATATATTATATAAATAAAACATAGTTTAGATCGTACTTACGATAATGCTTTAACTCCTCTTATTTCCTCTGCATTGAAGCAGTTGTTTGACTTCATAAATTCAAGCAGCTTAAATGATACTACTTTGGGCAAGTTATCAGTTTGTGCTTTTACAAAACCTAGCTAGCTAGCAATATCTTTACTCACAATATATGAAAGAATCGTCACTGAACACTGAACTAGTAAATAAAATATATTCTTCCAAAAGTTTAAAAATATCCTCGGAAATATCCAATATTTATGACCACTTTCCACTTTACGTTGACTTTTAGAAATAAAAAAAAGCACACAGAAACACGTAATGATCTCAAACAGACATATAAATATTTTTATCTACAACTGTCATGTAACGAGTACGATTTGACACTATTTTTCATATTTGTCATAATGACGTATATTACCGCACTAGTGCGTTTTTGATTACATTACCGCACTAGTGCGGTAATGAGAATCTAGAAACATATTAATACCAGAATTAAATATTTAAAATAACACTGGAAGCTGCATTTTCAATTTCCGAATGGAGATTGTCTCCGCTTGAACTCATTTTTATAGATTTTTGTTCATTCAACTTTGAAAATTTGATGACATAACTAATTTATTTTATTTCCATATCCTTGTTTGTCTTTGATGATATGGTCACACAATATGATAAACAGTACCTTATGTTTGCAGTCAATATTATTGAAAATACGTTGGATTGGAATTTTTTTTAAATTTTATAATATAGGTACTGTTAATAATACTAATAAACAGTTGTAGATAAAATTTTGTACGTAACACGTGTGATAGGAATTATTAACGCACTTATGTGATTACACGACTCGGCCTACGGCCTCGTCTTGCAAACTTCACATGCGTGCGTTAATAATGTCCATATCCCACTAATTACGTAAATAACTATTATCTAATTCCGCTATCAAATGTGACACTTTAAGTCACTCCTTGACGTTAGGTAACGTCACATTTTTCATAACCTTCATATATCAGTTATGAAAAGTAGTTATGTAAAAACTTTACGTAACTGTTTAGGTTTCAACATAGAGATACCATATGAGTTTCAAAGAATAATTTATTTATTAGGTACTGTCAAAACTGACAACTATTTCATTATTCAAAGTGACAATTACCCCATTATTTTAATTCAATAGTATTTTAAGATTGCCTTGCCCTCAAAAGATATCCAATACTTTGTAATCCACCTTAAGTTATTCAAGAAGGGGAAGGGTGAATCCAATTATTATATTCCCTTCCCCTTCTGGAATATCTTTTGAGGGCTGCCCTCAAAAGATATCCAATACTTTGTAATCCACCCTAAGTTATTCTAGAAGGGGAAGGGTGAATCCAATTATTATATTTTTTTCCTCTTCTTGAATAGATTGATGTGCATTACAATGCATTCATCCCTCTCATCCAATACTTTCTAAGATGAAATTCGAAAGCAATAATTAATTGATATTTTAAAAATATCATGATTCTCACGTAATGGTTTACAGCTGGCAACCATGTCAAACATTACGCTAGAGCATCTATGTCATTTGTCATTTGATTTAATTGTTTTCTTACACATTTGTAGCCTGTCAAATATATATTTATAAAAGTGGTAATTTAAACAATATTTTGAAGAAACTCACTGAAATGTTGTTATTGTTAGCGAGAAAACATGTTGTTCATCACTTTCCCGTTCAGTGTGATACGATTAAACGGTTGTTTGTATAAAATATGTGATGGTTCAAGTGGCGAAAAAAAATCTAAGAAATTCGTGTGTCCCTATAGTTCACCGGACCCTGGGTGGTGTGCTACTTAGTTCATTTTCACTATTTGATGAGCTCATTTTAATTATTTGTCTTTAAAACAAATGTACATTCACACCAACAGCTAGTGACAGCAAGTCTTATTAATTATTAAACGTCAAAACAACCTCTACTAACTCGTTTCCATGGTTACTCCAAACCATTGACTGACTAGGCTTGGGTGATAAATTGTTGTTTTTTTGGAACTGAAGCGTAATTTTTTTTACCTACTCCTTATATGTAAAGCATTAGTTATCTAACTCCTTACTAAAAGCGTAAGTTGAACTTTACAGCAAGTGTGCGGTAATGAGTGTGCTGTAATGTTATTACATGCACCCGTTAGGAAATTTTAGTATAATACTAAATTTATGTTGGTAGTTCTGACTGTGTTTTGTGCTGTCTGTCACTACTGAATACCCAGTTATTAAATTCGTCACTTTTAGATAAAAGAAAACAGTGAAAAAATTAAAAGTAAGAACAACAAGTTGTGTGTGAAAATAAAAATAATAATTTTTAATTAGTACTTGGCTAGAGCAAATATTCGTACCGAAGCCTGACAGCGCAGATGGTTAAGCGTTGGTTTCGAAACCAGAGGTCTCACGGTCCCGGGATCGCACCCCGCAGGCGGCATTTCATTTTTTTATTTTTTTTTTTACAAAAAATATTTTTAATTTCTATTTGAATAAAAGTATATTAATATAACTATTTTTTTAGTTTTAAACTAGTAGGTACTGTACTATTTTAAATTTTAGGTAATATTAATTTGTGGGATTTCTGGTGCTTGTCGTAGACAAGAATTAAAAAACATTAAAATGGAGGATATTGAGGATTCAGGAAAATCAATAATTATTAATATTCCTGATACTAAAACTAAAATTTATAGGTCATTTGTTGTATCCGGCAGTTTTTATGACATTTGCAAGAAATACTTACAAATCCGTCAAAAAATACAAGCACTTTTTCCATAAAATTAATAAGAAAAAAAATCAATTTCGTCGTAGATAAAGTATAGTACACAACTCGAGTGGTAAGGGCAATTACATGCTCGTAGAATTACCGCACTCGCCGCTACGCGGCTCGTGCGCAACTTGTTCTACTCGCACGTAATATGCCACTTACCACTCTAGATATGTAATATACTATTACCTACGACCCCCCCTGTAATCAGTCAATAACACACAGTCGTTATCAATGTAATGACGTCTATTACGCACTGTAAAAAAA
>CAJUYH010006691.1:0-19460 GCA_910591685.1 Galerucella tenella
ATAACTCAAGCCTAGGCAAAGATATTTGCTTTATAGGGGCTACTCGTATTTTTGCACATAAAATATTGGATCTAATTAGATCATCTGGTCCAATGCATCTAATAAAGACACATGCACCATATGCATACTCCGATGAGTCAGAAAAACCATGAAGCTCAATTATTTTTGAATTAGAAAATAAAACTTGTCTGGGAATCCTATTATTTTTTAAATTAATTAAATCATCTTTGAATAGACACCATTTAGTATATAAATCTTGTGGAATAGTTTCATCCCAAGTTATCTTTAATTTCCACATTTCTTGAATAATTAATTTAGCTCTAATTAATAAAGGTCCTAGAAGACCCAAAGGGTCGAAAACCTGACATATTGCTGAAAGAATTGATCTTTTAGTTATTTGATTTTCATTTAAAGACATATCAGTCATTGTATATATTATGGAATCAGATTGGGGATTCCATTGAACACCAAGTGTTTTATTATTTTCATGTTCACCTATTTGTAAAATATTATTATCTAGTTTTTCGATAACGTTAATTTCATTTAGTATTGTCTTATCATTACTTAACCATTTTCTAAGTTCAAATCCTGCAGAATGTAAAATTGATGATATTTGCTTTTGAATATTTATTAGTTCGTGTCTTGTATTTGCCCCCGTTATCAAATCGTCTACATAGAAATCATCATTTATTGTTTTACTGATTATTGGATGTTTCATTTTATTCTCACTAGCTAATGTTTGTAAACATTTTACGCTTAAATATGGAGCCGAAGTGGTTCCATAAGTTACTGTATTTAATTCGTAACAGTCAATTTCACTGTTACTTGATTCCCTCCATAGGATTCTTTGGTAACGTCGGTCATTTTCATGTATTAAAACTTGGCGATACATTTTTGATATATCTCCAGTGATAACAAAATTATGAATACGAAAACGTAGAAGAATGTCTAACAATTCATTTTGAAGCTTTGGACCACTAAATTGAACCTCATTTAAAGATATACCTGTATCACTTTTTGCAGAACCATCAAAAACTACACGTAGTTTAGTGGTTAAGCTTGACATTTTTATTATTGCATGATGTGGAAGATAAAAATTATTACCTTCTATGAGATTATAATCATTATTTATTTTATTCATGTGCCCTAACTGGAGATATTCCTTCATAAATTTTGAATATTCCGCTTTTAAATTGGGATCTGCGTTTAATTTTTTTTCCAGAGTCAAAAACCTATTTTTTGCCATGTAATATGATTCTCCCAACTGTTCCTTTAAATTATTGAAGGGAATTCTAGTGATGAATCGGCCTTTATCGTTTCTAATCGTAGTTTTTTCAAAATAGTCTTCGCAATATTTTTCAGAGGCAGTTAATGGGAATGATTTTAATTGTACCTCTTCTAAGTTCCAAAATTTTGTAATTTGGTCATTTATTAAATCATTTTGGGTGACATTTAAACATGAAATAGTTTTGTTTTTATTTTGAGAACAAATATTGCCAGCTATAATCCATCCAAAATGGGTTTTTTGTAAAATGGGTAATTCTGGACCTAATTTAATTTGTCCAATACACAAAAGGGACCAAAACACAGAAGTGCCAAGAAGTAAATCTATTTCTCTACTTTCATTGAAATTAGGATCTGCTAATTTTAAATGTTGAGGAATATTAAAATTATCAATATTAAATGATTCTAATGGCAGTTTTTCTGTAATCGCCGGTAGTACTAGACAATTTATGTTTACTTTAAAACTATTGTAACATGATTTTATATTAATGTTAACTTGCTTATTAATATTTTTTAAATTTTGACCGACCCCTGTAATTGAAAAGTTGACTTCTTTTGGAGACAAATTTAATTTTTTACATAGCTTTTCGGTGATAAAGTGACTTTGAGATCCATTATCTAATAAAGCTCTACAATAATGAACGTTATTTTTGTTATCCATTATGTGAATTAAAGCAGTCGATAAAAGTACTTGAGATGGTACTGCTACCTTGTTTTGTGTAGAAGCATGATTTGTAACTGTTGAATCTGCAGCACTGCTGGATGCAGCGCCATCAAAACTTAATTCATTTGTACCAGACTTTACTGCCAAGATTTCACCTGCTATTTTGTCTGATTGAATCGATCTGCGGTCTGAATTTGAGAAATCTAAATGCAATAAAGTATTATGAGGCTTATTGCATTTTTTACATTTGTGAATATTACAGTTCCATGAAGGGTGGTTATCCTTCAAACAATTTAGGCATAATTTTAATTTTTTGATTTCCGCAATTCTTTGATTTATTGATAGTTTCAAAAATTGTTGACAAGTATAAATGGCGTGATCTTTACTGCTACAGTAGAAACATTTATACTTATTTGATATTGATGTATAACTATTAAAATTTTTCCTTTTAAATTGATTATTTTGTTGAGAATTAATTTGTTGCAGCTGTTTTTTTGAGTCAACTTTACTCAGTATTTTAATTCGTTCCTTTAAAAAATTATTTAAATCGTTTAATTCAGGTAACTCATCTTTATATTTATATGATTGCCATTCCCTATCAGTTGTACTGTCAAATTTATTAGAAATGATTTGAATTATAATTCTATCCCAATATTCGGTTTTTTCGCCTAAATTATTGAGTGAACGCAAATGTTTATTGAATTCCACATATAGACCTTTGATTTCTATATATGATTCTTTACTAATATTAGAAATATCTAGTATAGCTTGAATATGGTCATGAATTAATTGAGCTTTATTTTCATAATTGTCAATTAATGCTTGCCAACCTATTTTATAATTATCTTCCGTTACTTGTATGGCTTGTAAAATATCTGCCGCTTCATCTTTGCATGCCATTTTTAAATAATAAAATTTTTCATAATTAGAAAGTGAATCATCTGAATCAATTAAGGCCACAAATGCATCTCGAAACTCTAGCCAAGTACCTGGTTTTCCTTTAAAATTTGGTAACGTTATTTTTGGTAAAGCTATTCGACTATGTGTGTGATTGTCTAACCTTGATCTTGAGCTGCTAATGCTACCTTCTGCAGGGTTTAATTCTGTGTTTAAATTGAAATGAACGGTATTATTATTGAATTTTTGAATTAAAACTTGCGCATCTGCCAAATAATTATAATAATCATCTTCAAATTGTTTTCTTTCGGTAGCATTAGTAGCTACTTGTCGTTCGTCTAAACTGTCAGAAATTTCTATTTGGTTCTGAATTTCATTAAATTCTTCTAATATTGATTCAAATGTTCGTAATCTAGTTGATAATCGTGAGATTACTTGTTCTGTTAAATTATCTTTATCTATCTCATCAAAATAAGTTTTAAAACGAGTCAATTTTGATTTAATTTGACCACGTGCAATCATTAGATTGGTCATTTTACACAAATTTAAGCTCGATAATTAGTTTAACAAGGATAATGATTTGTTGGAAAGTAATGATGGAAATAATTGGGATAACTTACAGGAAGCTGAAGATCTTTCTTTGTTGGTACTGAATCACTTTATTTATGATCAGCACTAAATTCAATTTAATTGTTGATTGGTAAATTATTTATTACTTCTGGACTGGAAATCCGGCTCGAAGGACCAATGTTGATAGTTGTGTGGACTGTATACTATTTTTGGTTTAAATATTTATTTATTCTAAATTCAATACAGAGACATAATATATCTATCAAAATTATTATTAATGACAGTTGTTGACTATTCATTTTTTCTCCGCTATATCGTCAGGATACGTAACAGAAGTCCCTGAAGCGATCGCTAGATGTATTAAAATTAAGAGCGACTTTTTTTCACGCCTCTATTTTCTCGTCATTACTGACTGTGTCAGTCCTTTTATATTCAATAAAGCTCCACTGTTGCTGGACGCAATCCAAGAGGAGGCGTTCTTCTTTGGCCGTGAAGTTTTCTGACCTTTTTTTTATTTTTATTCATTTTTAGTCAAATAAAATAATATGCAAAAATAAAAAACACTTCAGGAACTGAGAATGTAAACTGAGACTGGGGGGTTAAAATCGCATTAAAAATTCTTCTTTCATATTTTTCATTGGCAAAACGTAAGTAATTTACTCCACAGTAGTTCATTCGTCTAGCATTCACTGATACCAACCTTTCAAAATGATTGATTAATAAAACTGCACGAAAACACCACTGGTACAACACGTATCCGTTTAAACTTTTGTTAAATTTAACCCTATGGTTAGATAAACCAGGTTTAGCCGACTGTTGGTACAACTCGCCCTATAAAACCAAAATCAACCACGGTTATTAAACTTCGTGCGGTCCAACGACCTATTAAAGATAGACCAGCCATCACACATTATTACCTATACAATGTTTTGGTCGCAACATAAATCAGGGCGAGTACATTGCACAGTAGCGTATCATGTCGAAAGGGTTCATTGTTCATTTAAACTATTTTATGAAAATTGCTTTCATAGACTAAATAATGTAGATTCGTTATTAAATTTTCGTTTGAATAAGTGGAAATTATATCAAAAACAAGCAGTTTATTTAAAAGATACCTATAGAGGATTTTGAAGTTAAAACAAGTTTTGCACTACAAATTATGAATATGTTAATATTATATGGAAAGGTTTTTTATTTTTTTATATTGATTTTACAAAACCAAGGAATAAATAAAGGTATTAAAATGATAAACCATTAGATAGAATAATTACAACAATAATCATAATATTAATATTTATTGTTCTTAAGAATTATTCACAATCATATTACAAAATAAAATAACTTACTTGAAAGATGTAGCATCATGTTTCAAAACATGTTTGCCACTTAAATTAGCACATTTATGTCTGTTTCGAAAAAATGGTCAGAACACACCAAAGCAACTTTAACTTTGAAAATGTCCTCTTCTACCAAAAATAAATTCTGTAACCAAATTTCACGGCGAGCAACATCTCTAGGAAACCTGATAATAAAAAAATAAACAATATTATTATGAAAACAAATATTGAATCCCTTGTCTTATACCTATACTACGCTTGTGCTAATATAACCTTACCTGTGAAACGATCGTTCATCATTCTTATTCCATGTATTTTCACATACTACACATTTTCTCACCATCATAAATGTCTTAAAAGCACTTCAATATACAAATATCAATCAAATACCACATAAAAGCTCAATTATAATTAAAATCTTATTAACAAATCTCACCAAAATGACAGAAGTAGTTCGAGGTTGCCAAACTAAAAATTTATAAACTATTTTACTTATGGCATTGATAGATAATGAAAAATCCTAACCGAAAAAACTAAGTGAGCTGGACCGTGGGTTGGTCATACCCATTTTAAATGCTTCCCACTTTTTTCTTACTTTTTAAACGGGAAATACTGCTGAAATCTTGAATATATTCATCAAATACTATTTTTGTTAGAAGAAATTTGGCATCATGTAAGAAGAGTCTCGTCCTAAATATGTTGGGGACAACCAAAATGTAAACAAGGCTGGTCTATCTTTAATAGGTCGTTGGTGCGGTCAATCACCATGATTAAAGTAGTTTGAATGTATCATGCGAAGTTAGCCGATTCTGGCGTTTTTGACAGAACTTGCGACGCAATGCATTAACGTCAAATTGCAAATTCGACTGACTGTTGTTTTTTCCAAGACTACATCAGCTATTGGGTAATTATTTTCAACAGTGAACACTGTTTAGTTTGTGAAATGTTTATTGATGTTATTTTTTGTTTCCTTGCTGTTGAACAATTTGTTGTTTGCTCGATAAAGTTGTGCTCTCAATCAATGTTAATAGTTTTTAATGATATTATTCACAACACAATAATCAACAGTAACTTAAAAATGGCGTGCGATCAGTTTTTTCCTTGTGTTTATTTCGGCAGTCAGTCACGATATAAAACTTCTATCATTTATTTCTTTCCAAAAAACATTTCAAATAGCTCACTAACGACGATGGGGGATCATTGTTTCCTAGGTCGTTGTCATCATCATCTTCGTAGTCCTCATCATATAATTTTCATTGCTTTTCACTGCAACTTTGACAAGCAAGAGTGATTAAAGCACAACCACCAGAGAAACCTGGTCGTTAAGACTAACCACATTTTGGAGGTTAGAATGGTTAAAAAGTTAAACAGTTTGGTGTTATGGAATCCGATATCCGATAAAGTGATTACCTTAATCACTGACCTTGCTTTTTACCACTCAGTTGAGTGGTTAAGCAGTAACCACTTCCTCATAGAATCAGGCCGATTGTCAGATTAAATATTTGATGTCCGATAATGGCACAGAATAGTGTAAGGAAGAGTTCAATGAATTCTTGAAAAAAAATTGTATTTCCAGACGTCCAACTATTCCCTATATACCCCAGTCTTTCAATTCAATCTGGATTGAGTTATGGATTCCGGGCTGAGGCAGTAGCTACATCTAACTATCTGAGAAACAGATGTCCAGCATCTTTTTGGATAATCATTCTCTATTCGAAGTTTGTGATAAAGTAATACCTGTTTTCGGTCCAAAATCATTCGTTTTGGAAAAGCAGCTGGGGAAATCAAGGTTTGATCCGCGTTCAAAAGAAGGTATTCCAGATTCAGAAGAATCAAAAGGTTATCGCATATGGATTCCAATTGAAAAGAAGTTTGTAGTTCCTAGAGATGTACTAATTCTTGATAATCATTTATCAAATAAAGTGAAAAAGATGAATATCCAAATCTATATGAAGCAAATATTGAATGCATTCAAATCCCAATTGAAAGCCAAAATAATAATGAGGAAATTGAAAATGAACAAATTAATGAAGAAATTTGTACACCAAATCGTATCACACGTCGGAAACCAGGAAGACTACGGCTAGAGGAAACAGGTAGAAGAGGAGGGCCAAGAGAAATCTATAACACTGGACAAGCAGCAAATATAAACGAGGACCAAGAGGAATATGACGATGATGAAGATATCGAAATGAAATAGGAACCAAGTGAAGATGAAACATTTGTTGATGCAACAGAACATGGAGAAGAAATAATTCAAGAATAAAATCTAGTAGATATAACCTTGGAAGAAGCGATGACTGGAGACACAGAAATCAAGTGGATGGAAGCAATTACTGAAGAAATTCGTGATTTGATTGAAAATAATGCGTGGAAAATAGTTGATCGTCCAGAAGATAGAGCTGCTGTTACTTGTAAAATTATGCTGAGAAACAAATTTAAGCCAGATGGAACACTTGGAAGAAGGAAACCTTTAGTTGTTGCTCGAGGGTTTACACAACGACAAGGAATATATTTCACCGATACTTTCGCACCTGTAGCTAGATTGGATTCTATCAGACTTTTGATGGCATTAGATGTACGTGAAAGTTTACCAGTTTATCAAATAGATGTTAGAGCAGCTTATTTGAATTGATTTTTGGAGAAAGAAATATTTATGGAGCTACCAGAGTATATCAAGGAAACATTGAGAGAAATTATTAAAAAGGATGGTCGAAACAGTTATTCAGGAAAAATTGCAAACGAGATGCTCCAAAAATTATCACAAAATAACCAAGTTTGTAAACTGAAAAAGGCATTGTATGGTCTGCGGCAAGCTGGTTGTCAATGCAATGAAATATTGAATGAAGAATTGGGAAGGCTTAGATTAAATTCAGTTCAGCAGCTAGTGACACATGTTTTTACTACAATATAAATGAGTATCAATATACAATTGTGGTTGTATACGTTGGTATCAAGAAATTAGACAAATATTGGAAAAATTTAAGCTGGAATTGCGAAATAGTATATTAAAGTATAAGTGGATATTAAGGTCTTTAAAACACGCGCGATTTTTGCAGCACGACGGCGAAGCCGGAGTGCTCGAAATAGAGCAAGTGTTTTAAAGACCAGTTATCCACGAATACTTTACGATATTTTTTTTCATTGGTGCACTTTGAAATTATAAATACCGGTCTATAACTACTACAACAACAAGAAATGGGAATCATAGATGGAAACGTCAACTAAATGTCAAATGGTTGAATTCGTGACGTATATGATGTACACCTTGCGTTGTCATGGAAATGAGAAAAACATAAACTAATTTGTATTTTGATGGAAGTTCAACCTTATTGAGTTCTGTGAATGTCAATAGTATTAATTTAAATACCATTTCCTAAGATTTGAAAAATGAAAATATTAATATGTCAAACAATACCAACGGCACTTTCCATTTTAATTTATAAATTTGACATTCTTAAATATCGTTCAAATGAAAGTTTTGACGTTACAAACTACTCCTGTCAGATCAATAATAAAAAAATTGACATTTAAACATGATTTAGACCATAGATTTAGACTTCGTTTCTCGAGTTGTTGATGTTGCCACGGTAACTTTAAAACACGCGCGTGCTAAAAACTTCGATTTAAACACGCTGAGGCGTGCTTTAAATAGGTAAAATGGTTCACCAATAAAAAAAAAATTTGAAATTATTCAAAATGATGGAAATATTGAGTTGAGTCAATGAAAATATGTGAAAGATCCTTCAAAAAGATTTTAGATCTCGTAAAGCATTATATCTACGAAATTTGATGTTGGAATTGAAATTATATGACTTGTCGATGGTAAATCTTGCCACTGACTACCGTGAAGGTACATTGTAGAAAATGCTACTTGTCAATCACGCGCCAAACATATTGCTACAAGATACCATTTTGTTAGTCAATTGGTCAGGAATAATGGAATAAAAATTTAGACATGTTCCATCTTAAATAATGCCTGCTAACGTTGTTACGAAAGCACTTCCAGGAGCTTCACATTATCGTCTTGTTGATGCTATGGGATTAAAAAGTTGTCAAAGTGCAAAATTTGGGAAGGGTGCGTTAAGTGACTTATTTAAATCTAGTACTTTAGCACCATCCACATTATTTTGTTTTCATTAGTTGCCTATGAATTCATTTTGTGTTTTTTGTCATTTAATTCTGACAACGATAAATTTTGTAATTGTTCCTCTGAAATAAGTAATTCAAGACGAAAACGAAGTTTGACATTTAGTTAGTTTGTATATGTAAGTAAAACAGGGTTTTTCATTAAGTATTTAAAATAAAGTATTTTAGAAAAGTGATTTTTAGTTAACCAACCCTTAATTGACGCAGTCAGTAGGAAGTGGAAGAGCCCTTAGTGTCCCTTTTTGTTTTTTAAAACGTTTCTCCTCTAGAAACAAGCAACATAAAAATGATCCAGAGATTCTGTTTAAAAAAATCCGAAGTACATTACAACTTGATAGAAGTGAAAAAAAAAACAAATAAGTAAATTAATTCCGTGAAGGAGATGAAGTAACAAAAATAGTTAATTCAAGCGATTTAACTTTAAAGTTGAAAGGGAAAAAGTGAATGCAGTGCGAAACACAATAAAAGTTAAGTGCCGCAATAGTTCAAGAATACAGTTCCTGGAAAAAGAAGTTGACTTTTTAAGCCACGTCGTCATAGCAGAAGGAATAGAACCCAATTCAAGTAAAACCAAAGCTATAATAGAATACCCAATTCCAAAAACACCGGGAGAGGTCTAGGGATTTCTTGGATTATTAGGATACTACCGGAAATTCATCAAGGACCCACCTCACTATCAACCTGTGTCTGAAAAAAGACGCAAAAATACATAATACACCTGAAATTTTCAGCTGTGTCAAAACTCGCAAGAATCTCCCGACCAACGAGCCTCTGCTTCAATACCCAGACTCAACAAAGCCAGTTGAGTTTACAAATGCCATAGGAGCCATACTATACCAAGGGCCAATCGAACTGAAAAGTAAAAAATATGGTGCCTACAGGGGATCGTTCAAAACTGTATATTAGATCCTGTAGCCACTCAGCCCTCGACTGGTCTGATCTTTTAGTCGCCTTCTAAAGCAGGGAGACCATATCAGGTTTTAATTCCTTTATAACCGAATCCTCAGGGGCTGCAGTCTTGAGTAGCGCGTAGTTAAGCGTAAATCGCAGTTTGGGATTTCTGAATCCGGTTGAGGTATTTCTCAACTTAAGAGAATGGTTGGTGGAATCGAGCATAAGTATTGAATCGTGATTATGACAAATTGAGATAAACTCACGTTGGCAGGTCAAAAAGAGATTGAAACACATCAAACAAGCAGTTCACAATTCCATCATCGAGATGATATCATGTCAGTTTTGGAGCATAATAGTGATTTTGGCAATATCAACCCCAATTTGAAAAATGTGGTGAGTGTATAGTGTTAGGATCTATGAGATCTATTGAGTTTATGACTTGGATTATAGTTTGATCTTAGACAGTCGAAACTTTCCCTTCACTAAGAAAATATTAGGTTTAAACTAAAGGCGAGGAAATTCTTGAACTATCAGATAAGCAGGCAGCACTGAAATATTCAGGGCCGGTTCTATCACCTCTGGTTAAGAGTTCTAGTTATGGTTGACAAGATCTGACAGGAGGTTTGCTGTTCTATGACCGCTTGCTTCGTTATAACCATAGGTTTAAGTTCTTTGACCAAAGGATAAAGTTACAGGTACTTTGAGTTCTTGTTAAAACTGTGACCACTGTTTAACCTAATTTTGGTGACATTCCACTTTGCAATCTTGACACTTCTGAATAAATATATTTTCGTCAAAGCACATCTCTATTTATTTTTAATTGACTACTTGTGAATAAAATACGTTAGTGCTGAATATAAATCCTATAAAGTATCATAATGAAAATAATGATTGATCCCGGACTTGATGGCTCAGATGAGGATGAGTTTTTCTTTCCCATGCCTCAACCTCGAAGACAAAAATTAATCCGAGAATGGGTTAGTTACTATGAAATTCTCAGTGACGATCAGACCTTCTGCCATAAATTCCGGAACAGTTCAGCTCACCGGCAGTGTTTTTCCAACATTGCTGCTTTGCCTTCCAGGTTACAGCATCTGTGCTTTTATTCTGTATTTTCTATAATATTTTTTGGTTAATACCAATAAAGCATCAGGTTTTTCCTGTACTCTTAATTCCTTCTATTTTTTGTTCTTCCATTATAGAAACGAAAACAATCTGACAAAACAAGGTGCATAGAGTAATTAGTCTATAACAAGGTGCTTTGACATACATATAACCAAACTTTTTTATGCAATTTTTAGGCGAAAAAGTGAAATTTTGTACAATATATTTATAATGGATAGTACATTCACGAAAACTATCGATGTTAAGTAACCTCTAGTCAAAAGTAGCTGACACATGATGATAGAACACATTTTTTCCTAACCTCAAGGTCAACACCTGACCAGTGGTTGACAAACTATCACTTTTGACCAGAGGTGATAGAACCGGACCTTAGTAGATAAGATCAATCTGGCACTGACTTTAAAAACTGTTATCACCTGCAAACCACAATAGGGTGACACCTCAGTGGTTCCCATGACACAAGAGCATCGTAGGCAATGGAACGGCAGACATTCTTTCAAAGCAAGGTATGAAACTGCATTAACTGCTTTTGAAGCAGCATAAGGAGTATCAAAATTGCAGCATGTAGTTGACCATTTCGGTGGATTGAAACAAAACAAACTGGAGCCAAAGCAGTAAACTCCTAGGCAAATTACCCTCGGAGTGAGTGACTTATGAAATATTGAAACTCAGCAAAGGTTAGATGAAAAAGAGACGGGATTACCGACCGGTCACTGAACTCTGAGGAAGCATACAATTGGCATTTATAGAGATGAACCGATCTGTCATCTGATTATAATAGAGGATGAAACAGCCTGGCACATTATCTTTAGCACTGTCTCATTGAAGGTATGGACTCGTAGAATTTCTCCAGGAAAGACGTAGTGGAAAGACTGTTGAGCCTGGTAAGGACTACTGGTAGAGTTTGTTTAATCATGATAGGTGACGTATTCTGCTGTCGTACGTTTGTTTCATATCAGTTGAATATTACTTTACACTCAACCTCAAAATTATAATCAATGACATATGTCAAGAATTGTTTTCAAAATATGACAACTGAACTGTCAAAAGTAACAAAAAACATTTACATCGACGTTAGTTAAGAAATACGTCAATGATCATAATTCCGTCCCATCCATTTCATGAATGAGAGATCAATATAGACAATGTATGACGTGACGGCAAATGATGGTTAAACAAAGTCTATCATCACATAAACGGTAAAATCGAGAGCGCGAAAAGTCTAAAGGATAGAAATCTTCTGACTGGTGGTGCCAAACTAATCAATCAAGACTCGTTCTCCACTATAAGGGTCCAGTAAGACTTTCTCATCCAAATTATTCATCTATCCATCCAAATACATACATAGAAAAGAAAACGCAAATCGAAAGTAATTTTTTTGTGCCTAAAAATACCGCGTTAATCTAGTGCCAATTTAATATTTGCAAAGGGTGATACTGAAGAGGTGTAAGACTTATGTTACTTTGTCATACATTTGCTGGCAGAATATCAAACTATTCCAGAATGATATTCATTATTATGGATCTTTTTCCTGTTATAAGATGTTATACCAATATAGTATTATTTTTCAGAAAATGGGAAGAATGAAGAAATGTGAAGACTTAAGGATACTTCTGCCAATTGATAGAACAGACTGCCTAGGAATGGAATGGAATGTTTCATAACAAACCTGACGACTTTTATTCTGTTCAATCACAACCAATATCCTTCTTACTCACTTCCTCAAATGAGAAGGTAAGCCAATTTAAAACCGTAACTACTTACATCCTGATTTTTCCAATGTTCAACTGAGTAAAAGAGTAAGCTTAAACTGAAACAATACTGTCAATGAATCTATGAATGTTGTATACACAGTAAGAAATTTTTTTTATTGTTTACAGTTTTTTTTTGCAGCCAATATTCAATCAATTTTATTTATTAACAATTAAAAATACGAGACAGGACAAGTGAAGCTAATCATTGGTGGGACATTTTAATATAATTTTATTTCCAAGATCTCAGAACGAGAGCGAAAAATGACCTTTTTACAAATGAGTGGAAAGTATTGCAGTAGCTGATCGAATATATGATAAAAAAAATAAAAAATAAAATGTGAATCTTCTGTAAATCTACTAACTCTAAAACTCCATGAATATATTTCCAAAACAAATAGACACGCTATTCACAATCTTATCGAAAATAATGATTAATAATGTTTCTATCAATTTCTATTCTATTCTATTAATCTTTTTCTATTTTATTAATCTTCAATTACTTTATAAATTTCTATTAATTATTATGTATTACATATTATTATTTACTTGTCGCCTAGTATAAGTCTTATAGTATAGTATTATTTCCTTGCAAACAAGCCTTATAGGTTTCGCAAGTGTATGTATTTATTTATTTCTAACGTCGTTTTCTTTATCTTATGTATTTATGTATTTTTTTTTTGAATTATGTGTAAATAAATAAATTATTATTATTATTATTATTATAATTCCTCTTTCAATTCATTGTTTTCTTCAAGTATGATTTATAATCTAGGGTGAGTAACTTTGAAGTTATAACGAACTAGCTACTCGCCCGGTTTTATAATCTTGTCCCAGTTGTAGCATTCTATTTCCCATGCTGGCTGCACATATTCGGAACCACCACTTTCCGTGGAACTATACAGTGCTAAATAAGTTGTGAGTATTGTATCTGAAGCTGCTCCATTTGTTTTAATATTCCGCAATTGATCAAATTCATTCATACATGATCTGAGGAAATTATATTTTGGAAATAAGTTTTTACTGTACTTGTTCGAGTGTCGTTTTCTTGTAACATTGCATCCATTCAAGGGTATTGATTGTAATAAAATACAATATACAGCTGAGGAAACGCTGACCTATATAGCGATATTTGAATGTCATGTGATCAAACTTCAGATTTTGTTGCATTATTTATGAATGTGCAACAAAGTTAGCTAATAATGGAAAAAAAATTTTTCGTGGCAATAAAATGTTAACATATAAAGTCCAACAAAAAGCATGAGTGACGAAACAATGAGTTACTTTGTATCGCAAAAATGTTAGGTTTGAATAGCGAACACGTGACATTAACCGATGATTGAAGAAAGTTTTGCTCAAGCGAGAATAATTCCAAAACTATCGGATCATTTGAATACACTTATTAAGTGCATTTATGATGGTCGGTTTTCTTAATTTGCTTGGAAACCAATTTCACGAGGTACCTATCTGAATTGGGTTACATTAATCTGATTATTAAGTTCTCGTGAAGTATTGTGTATTTATGAATTATAGAACTTCTCAATCAAGATATCAAATATAAAATAGTTATTTCCAGAAACTTGTCATCGAGTAATCAGAATTAAAAGTACTAAGTCCGGACACCACCTGTCGTAGTACCATAACTCCTACTTGTATAACCATATTTATTTGAAAGGTAGGTACTATATGTTCAGGGTAATTAAAATGAAACATTTAAAAAAAAAATTTATGATGGTCATGGTCATTTGGTTCATTAATATAAGATAGGCAAATGACCTAGTTTTTTTTTTTCAAATGGGATGCCAAACTTTTTTGACATTTTTAGTAACGAAATAGTTACTATACACTCCCAAATGTTTTTTTGTGGAGTTCTTAGCGATCTCAGAGACAACCAACTCTTTCACAAAAAATTTGAATTTACACATTGCTTTTCAAAAAAACGCAGCTAAATAAGATCCCAGGCCGATATTTCAAAATTACCAATGTACAAAATCAAAAGTTTGAAGATTTTTTCAGACTAGATTTTTATTTGGTACGGTATGGCCTTGAGTAAATGTTTTATTCCAAGAACTTTTATGCCAGTTTTTTCATTTTTTTCAAATGGGACACCTTGCATAAGTACCCATTCTTCTTCAATGCATATCGCATTTTATCCCCTTTAGCTTTTCTTTTTTTTTGTCGTTTGAAAGATATGTGGAGAAATACATTTTTGGTAATAATATAACTAAGCAGTTCTCACTTTAGATAAAAAGAAGATGATATAATGATTTTGTTAATAATTATTGAATGATTATTATCACCACACATGGATGGAAATACTTTTATTTTTATTTTTCCACAGGAGCAGGTTTTTCACCAAAAGGAATAGAGACATATATTTGCATGTGGATATTTTGGATACAATTTGTCTTGTAAAATTGGAAATATAAATTTTTCCAATAACTATTTATTAAATGAAATTGTATATTTCAATTTCATTTGGAATGGGGGGAAATCGAACAAGCGTAACTGAGCCACTTCCATGTTCGAATGACCATGTGGATTCGACGGAAAACACAGGAAGCTACTATGAACCAATATTGCGAACAAGCGTAACTGAGCCACATCCGGGAGTGCGATTTCCGAAACCATTCGAGAGTAAATCGTATACGAAAAATGGCCATTTTCGTATGAAATTTAAATAACCTAATTTTCGACATGCTCAAACGGTAATCGTATACTAACACTTTCGTATGACTTGTTTCGAGTGGGTTTATTCCATTCGAATAAATGTTTTCGTGTACGGAAAGTGTGAATTTACATAACCTAGATTGAAAATATTTGTGTTTGGTATGTCATTAATTTGAATTATAAATGATATAATCAGTTATAATGCCAATCAGAAGAAATTATGACCATGCGCCTATGTCGTTTATGTTCATAAGAAATGTGTAGGACTTACAAAAGATATTGATAATTTCATTTGTGCATGTGTATGTGACCAGAATTAGATTTCTAGGCAACTAGCTGACTGAAAGTAGCTATTAAGGCTGATTTATGATACGAAATGACTAGAATGAGTAGGTTTATAATTTGGTTGAGGAGGATGAACGAGTTCAATTAAAAAAACGTTAAATGTTCAATTTTGTTAACAAAATGTTCAATAATTATTTTGTTTGTGGAATGTTGAAGAATGTTTTGTTCCATTTTCTTCATAAGGAGAGCAAAACCTGTTTCTTTATAATTCAAACTCAGTTTGTGATGTTTTGTATAATATATCTGTGATTTAATCTGAAAAAATGTTTTTATTTTCTCCTTCGAAAAGAAGTGTATCTAATGGTGAGGAGAGAGACTCATGTCCCACTTTTCATTCCAATATATAACATATATCTCGGTACTATAATATGAAAAAAGTAATTATGCATTGAGTTAACCTGAATAAATAAGCTACTGTTCATTATTATAATTGAAACACTCATTTATCAGAAAATACGATACTTTGAACAAAAATCGATTCAACTCTCCTGGACTTCCCCTACGACTAGTTCAGTAGTGTCAAAGTAGTTTATTTATTTTTGCTGTTTTTCAACGTTATTTATATTTAAATTGTAAGCCTTTGTAATTTTTTTTCATAGGAAAAACCGCTTAATAACGTTGTTTTTTAAGCAAAATATACATTTTCAATCGCGAATAACCCATAACGTATCGATTTTTCGAAAAATGTTCATATAAAAAATTTGCCTGAAATTTCTTCCTCCGTCCATTTATGCAATTATTTTAACCCTGCGGCGGGCGCGTCTCCTATAGTTCCGTGAGCGGGCGCGTTGCGGCACTGAGGACCGCAAGCAGAAAAACGTCAGTTTATCGGATTAAACCACTTTTATTTTATACATAATAAAAAAATAGTCTTGTTTATTAAAGCACTTAGTTGTCAAATAACTTTTTTAACACCAAAAAAAGGTATAAAATATTTATTGACATAAGAAACAATGCTCCAAGCAGTACAGTAATTTCGGTACTAGACGTTAGCTTACAGTCTCTATCTCTTTTGTATGAAACATCTTGTTTTTTTTTTTCAATGTATACAGATGTTGGTGCAGGTAACAATTTGGTCAACTATATCTTGAGTTATAAAAGTAAAAAACGCTTCTTTGCCGTTTGATACGTTTTTTGCATCGCCCTTAGATACAGGAAGAATTTTTATAATATTTTTTGCTTTCGTTTTATTAAGTGGAGTACTGGAGTACTTTTCCAAATGTTTTCCAAGTCTTCGGCTATGCAATAATATTCCTCTTTTTCATGTTCCCCTAAAACCAATATATCTTCCTTGTCGTCATCATCTGATTGTTCTGACTCTCTGTTATACAGTTCTGCTTCAATAACTTCTTCCTCTTCTTCGTTGTCTTCAAAATCCACTACATCTTCGTCAAAATCTGATAAATTATTTGCAATATCTTCTAATTCTGCGGCGCTAAGAGCATTTTTCATCAATATAGTATTAGATAAAACTCTAATTCGATAGATTTATATAGCGGCTTAGCGTAACAAATTTTAAAATTGCTAAATAAAAATACAATATTAATTTCAACAAAGAATAAAAGTGATATTTTCAACTTACATGACCGGACGCGATGCGGTCCGGAGTACCGCAATGTTGAAGCTTCTACTTCAACGCTTCGCTTTTAACTGTTCAGTACCACTAAAAAACACGATCAAGCGCTACATGTTGCCAAATGTATTCAAGATAGCATATCTAGAAGGAAAGGGGCATACACCCCAAATAAATACAAAAAAATATAGTTTTTAGTAAATTGCGGTACTGAGTGCCGCTACGCGCCCGCCGGAGGGAGACTATACTTTCCACCCCCTGGGCAACGGCGAACATTAGCACCACATAGGATTTGATTATTGAGTGTTCTCTAACTTATTGTGTGAATTTTACGTCGGAGAGCACTCAGTAGAAAAAAAAAAGAGAAAATTCCTTGTTTATTGAACTAATACAGCGGGTTACCTGTCTCAATCGGACACCTGGTACAAAAAGTAAACTGATACATAAGCCAATAAGGAGAACTTTTCAGGAGTTCCGGATTGTAGCTGTGTCTGTAGAATATTGATAGACCGATCCCGAGTTAGGACAAAGTATGAAACCAAGTAAATATCTTCAAAAGGAAAATGACGGTATTTATAAAACTTTAAAAATAAGTGCACTAAGTAAAGTTGGTATTTGAAATTTGACTTATGTAAAACTGTATGACACCTTTGAATATTCGATATTCCAATGACATCACAGATCTTGATAGTTCAAATTAAAAACATTTTGAAGAAAGTATTGTTTTATTATTTTATATAAAGTTTTCTCAAATGACCATAATGCATGGATAAATACTTTGAATTTAGTTAGATATCTAATTGTATATTAATCAATTTTTCTTCAAAGCAATAGCTGTGTATCATGAGTTAACACTATACAGACAATACCTTAGGCATGTATTTGTGTTAGTTCCCAGAGTTGTATGTATTTTGAACTCTGTTCCAAAACGATTATATGAATAGTCTCTGAGTACCAATATCAAATGGAATTTTCAAAGAATGGAGTTTGGTTGAAGTTATATAATTTTCATAGAATCCAAAAACTTCAAGTTCCTATTAAAGTTCAGGAAATAATGATAAACGGCTACTTCAAGTATCTAAATCCTCGGAATCACAGATTTCAGACTTTTTAAATAAATCAAGTCGAAAGACCAGCCGCATCTTGTGAGAAAACATTTATTCTCTGAGATGGTATTTTCAAACAAAATACCTTTCTGTTGACAAAGAGAAATGTGGTAAGTTTCTCTGCAATACTAATTCGATTTTTGTTGTTACAAAGAAGTCAGTCATCAACGAGATAAACTTTATTGTCTTTATCCATAATGTTTCTAACTTTGTGACGGAGGGAGAGTTTTTTCATCGAATAATATAAGGAGTATTTTCTCATCTCGAGTCTGGAAATGATGTGAGGAGTAAATTTTTCATTTTTCTCCTCTTGATTCCTCACCCTGGTCAACAGATTTATTTCATGTTACGGTAGAATTACCAGTAGTTAATTTATGTCAGAACTTTTTATGAATTTTATGAATTTGTTTTATTACTCTCACAAATGTAACTAATAATTAATTCCACTATTTGATGAGAAAATGTATAAAGATTTAAGAAAGATATCGTCACCCTAATCATAAAACCACCTAACTATATAGAGTTATATTTTTGAGCAGGTTGATCAATACGCATTCTTGGTTAATTTAGAAAATTTCATTCGAAGATAATTGTAGATGTTAAAGTATTAGTTTTTTAATGTTTCATTTAGTAGCATTTTTATGGTATAAACATATAACCAGAATGTCTCAATAACTATATATTTGGAATAATAAAGTAGCTTAGCGTAATTTTTTCTTAACTGTCAACACCTGCTGCGTTTTTCGTCGTGTTTACTCAATTTGTGTGATGCCAATGACTGAATATATTAAGATCAATGCAAAAGTCAGATGTACAATTGAAATTCCTTTTGAATAAAGTATCGCAGGCAGTTTTCATATAAAAAAAGTATTTAGAGCTGTTATGACCTCAACTTTCGCGTTTTAAAGTGGAATCTTGGATATCTAAATATTATGAAGTGAGCACAAATGGTATTCCTCAAATGGTTATCACTTTTACCGGAATCTATAACTGATGACCTCATTGGATAGTTTTTTCTTGGTCAGTTTTGAGCTCAATACTCTTTGCATTTTTTTTTCGATTAGTTAAAGTATTTTTGCGCGATCGATCTTTTTT
>CAJUYH010006691.1:19560-37451 GCA_910591685.1 Galerucella tenella
ATGTGATATTGGAGGTTGAAGTATTGGTATTTTAATATTCCATTAAGTAGCAATTTTATGGTATAAAAGTATATCTAAAATGTCTATCGGTAACTATGTATTTGAACAACAATTTCCACGTAGACTTTTTTGTGACTACCAACACCTGCTACGTTTTTCGTATACTAAAGAGAGTAGACTGATTGAGAAGAATGCTTAGTCAGATGGCCAATTGGAATTTCATTCGAATGAAGCTTACGACCTCAACTGTCGCGTCCCAAGCGTGGCAAGAATGGAATATTCTCGTTAGTATTAAGTATTAGTATTAAGTGCCCGTTTGGAGTCTGGGATACTTGAATATTATAGAGTAAGCACAAATGTGATTCCTCAAACAGGTTTTACTTCTACCAAAATCTATACCTGATAACCTCATTAGATAGAATAAAATTGGAATTTTTAGTTTACAAAATTGCTAGAGGAAGTTTTGTGAGTGGACGGTCAAAAACTCCCTATAGAATCTACTGGAATATACTTCTTAAACTTGATTTCAACTATAGACCTTCGAAAATTCGTAACAAATTTGCTTGACTGAATAAATGAGGCATTTTCTTCTTCAATAACATTATTTATTCCTGAATAAAGTATCTTTGATGACAGAACATTCAAAAGTTTCTCTATATATCTATATAAAAAAAAGAAAGAACGTACTCAGTAACCGTTGTTATGGATTAGATGTCATTGTAATAATTTCCTACGAGTTGTCAATATAATTGTGAATTTCTGAAATAGCGTATAATAGGTTCGTTCGTAAAACAGTCAGAAACTATCAGAAACCGTCAGAGGCATGCGCATTAAAAAAAAGCGTTCGTAGAAACAATTTGACAGTAGTTGGTGATTTAAAAATCCTCTGTTCGTAGAAAGAAATTTGCCATTTCGAATCAGTTGCCAACTATCAGAATAATTTGCTGACCAGGATCAAATTTTTAGTTTGTGCATGCGTATTGTGATGCTGTAGAAAGTGACATATTTTTACTATTCTTCTATTGTGAAAAAAACACGGATATAGCTAACCAGTCAGTTTCTTTTAAAATAAAACGTAAATGAAATCATTTGTATGTTGTAATACCGGCCATTCAAAAAATCTCTGGCTTCTTATTAGGATGGCCAAAAAATGACACACACATAACAAAATTATTCACTTATTCTTCATTTTTTTCACATTATGTGACAATACTCTTCTTCAAGTGATGAAGAACTTTTAGTTCATTTTTATCAAAGACTTCACTGTCATGATGTCAAAATTTTCCACTTGTTCGTGCGACAAAAATTTCCAATCGATTTACAACGAATCACAAACGGAATGTTGGAGTTTGACAAATTTCCAATCGATTGAAAATTCTTTCTACGAAAAAAAAAACTTAAAGAAAAGCATTCGTAGACACAATTTGACAGTTGATGATTTAAAAATCCTTCGTTCGTAGAAAGAAATTTGCGGTTTTGGATCAGATGCCAACTAACAGAATAATTTGCTGACCATGATCAAATTTTTAGTTTGAGCATGCGTATTGTGATGCTGTAAAAGGTGACATATTTTATATATATATTTTTTGACTATTTTCCTTTTGTGAAAAAAACACGGAAATAGCTAACCAGTCAGTTCCTTCTGAAATAAAACGTGAGTAAAATCGTTTGTATGTTGTAATAACGGACATTTAAAAAAAATATCTGGCTTCTTATTAGGATGGCCAAAGAATGACACACACATTACAAAATTATTTACTAATTCTTTTTTTTTCATATATATGACAACAATTCAAGCTCTTCTTCAACTTTTAGTTCATTTCTATCAAAGACACCGCTGTCATGATGTCAAAATTTCCACCCGCTCGTACAACAAAAATTGCCAATCGATTTACAATGAATCACAAACGGAATGTCAGAGTTTGACAAATTTCCAATCGATTGGAAATTCTTTCTACGAACAAACCTAATTATACATCGTACTTCAACAATAAATTAAGTGTATAATCAATGAAGGTTTTCTGCGAGGGACCTGAGAGCAAAGGAGAGAAGTGAGAAAAGATAATTACAGTCCACTAAAAATAAAATTATTCCTTCTGAAGCCATCGAATCCTTGCCCAAGACCTATGGAATACCCTTCGTTTGGCTTCATTGGAATAATGCAATAAAAATTATACACTATGAGAAAGTTCTATTCCACCAGCTTTAACGTGGCGAGAAAAGTACCATTTCACCGGCTAGCCGAGAAAATAAATTTTACGTTTCCACGCTAGCTGGCGCACCAATTTACAATTTGATTCAGAATTGTTGATTTGATTGATATTCCAATTACGAGTATAATAGCATGAGTGATTTCAATCACATCATTCAGAAGAAACAAAAACGAGTCGCTTGAAATAAACATCATTAAACTATAACCGCATCAATCACTCTTAGCTATATTGAAATAAAATAATAGATATAACTTGATTTAATTATAATTTTTTTTCTAACTATTGGGGACCCAATAAAAATCGGATATGTTGTTTTGTTTGCCACTCGGCAAACGAGTACTCACGACTAACTAAACAGTGGGCTGGGTTTCGGAAAAGCTGAATATTCTGCACTTTATTCTCAATACACAACCTACTGTGAAATAAAATATAACTAACCGTCCTAGAAATAGGATTACTATAAGCATAAGCCAGATTTGAAAAAAAAAATAACAATAATAATAAATGAATTTACTAAACACATCCGCTAAATAATCACTTCGCTTGGGCTCAGGCGCAGATTTCGGATATTTACTGGGTGATTGATATTGACGTGATACCAAACTCAAAGCCACTATAGCGGTACTTTAACAAATTGTAAACTAATTGCTGCACATTAAACAAAAATGACGGAATAAGACCAACCCTACTCCAATGGGGAATGGATATTCTTATGCCGCACCTGATTGGAATTTCCACATCCTCTTCAGCTCTGAGGTATATTCCCAGTAAGTGGAGAGAAGTACGAGTGGTATTTATACCCAAACCAGGTAGGATGGACTACACCTTACCAAAAGCATTCCTCCCAATTAGTCTCACATCGTTCTTTTTAAAAACAATGGAGAGATTATGCGAGCGGTATATAAGAGATGAAGATGAAGACAACCCACTTCATCCATGTCAGCATGCATATAATCCGGGGAGGTCCACTGATTCGGCCCTCCACCAAGTGGTTGACAGAATCGAAAGATCATTGGACAACAAAAAGTCCACCCTGGGTATATTCATAGATATCGAGGGAGCGTTTGATGAAACAACCTTTCCAACAATTACCCAGCAACTCAACTCCAGGAATGTACCTCTGGTAGTAGGAGTATGGATACTCCAGATGCTCTCTAGTAGAGCGATAAGTATCAATGTAGAAGACATCACAGTAAGAGGACTGGTCATGAGGGGATGTCCACAAGGAGAAGTCTTATCACCCCTTCTGTGGAACATAGTCCTAGACACCCTGATTAATCACCTCAACAACAATGGATTCTACACAATTGCATACGCAGATGACATAGTTATCTTGCAGACTGGCAAATTTGTGAACACACTGTGCGATAGAGCGCAGGATGGGCTTAAATTAATTGGAACATGGTGTAAGGAACACTCACTGTCGATCAATCCCAGAAAGACTGAGATGGTCCTTTTCACCAGGAAAAGAAGTTTATCGGGTTTAAAACCTCCCGAAATCTTCAAAAGCAAACTAAACTTTTCGAGATAGGTGAAATACCTTGGTATTACCCTCGACAGGAAACTAACATGGAACTCTCATCTACACAGCAGAGCGAAAAGAGCATATGTGGCTTATGTGCAGTGTCGGAGGACAGTGGGACGCATATGGGGTCTGTCACCCTGTGTGGTCCCCTGGATCTACACTGCAATAATAAGACCCATGTAAACTTATGGAGCAGTTGCATGGGGACCGAAGGTTCCACAAGCAACGGCCATCCAAAAATTATATTAAATACAGCGAATGGCTTGTTTGAACAATACAAGAGCTATGAGAACAACACCAACCGCAGCAATGGAACTAATTACTGGTCTGACCCCTCTGGACCTGTACGTCAAGGAGGTTGCGTTAATGGCAATGGCAATGGCAATGGTACGATTGCGCACGGCTGGTGTAAACCCCGAAGTAGGAGTGGGCCAATTAAGGTTAAGCCTATGGCAGGAAGCGCTTACTGCGCTACCTCTGCTGCAGGCAGCCAATGATGCAATTGAACCCAGGCTTTTGTTTAGCAAACCCTACAAAATACAAATAAAACAGAACACAGACCAGGAGCGCTATTCTGTACGCGGCATTGACAGTCGTCGGTATCGGTATGTTAACAACAGCCATCGGTTGCGCGGCCGACGTGACTAATATAACGCTATTCTGTATGCCACGGTTTTCGACGCTCGGAATTGCAACCAAAAATTATCGGCATAGAAGTGACGTCACTCGATTCGGTACATGTGGCCAATGAGCGATGAGGGAAACTGTCAAATTTGTAAACAAACCAAAGTGCACGTTGAAGATCAGAGCAAATTATCCCTTGTGATATTACCCAATAAAGGATAAAGAAGAAGAAGAATATTAGAGGTTATATTTTGGTTTCGTTGGGAAGTAGGATCATATAATTAGATAATAGATAGTGATAGTGACATATCTTTTATCTGTTATCATGAACGATACAATTAATGTTTATATTAACATTAACAACTTCAAAAACTCGAAATTTAGAGTCAACTAGCATTGAAGAATTGATCTGGCGTTGACATTTATATCTCTTTTTTCCAAGTCTCAAAGATAGGATAAGTACAGATATTAATTGAAAATTTTGTGGAAAAGTTATAAAACACCTATACACAATATAGTTACTTCAAACATTGAAAATTCACTTGAATAATCCGTAATTCCAGCCAAACATCTAAAAATAATGAAAATTTCCTTTTAACGAGAATCGATAACGGTTACCGTGGGGTTCATGAGATCACGGTAGACATACCAATTCTCATCGACTCGAATTCGCGATATCGGTCGGTAAAAAGGTATACAGAATGCCGCACATGCGACTTACCGACGGCTGTCGATAACTGAGTCTTACCGATACCGATTTCTCCCCGAAACGAGTTACAGAATAGCGCTCCTGATGCTGCAAATGAAATACGCATATACACAGATGGTTCAAAATGGAGGAAGGCTCAGGATGTGGAGTTTACTCGAGAGCACTAAGCCTAAAGATTAAGTGGGGAATGGGAGACAATACCAGCGTGGTTCAAACAGAACTGGCTGGTATCTCAATTGCCACAAAAAAAGTAACCAGAAGAGGAATTTCTGGCAAAAACATAACAATCTGCACTGATAGTAGACAAGCCCTATTAGCCTTAAACAGACAACGTGTTATATCGAGGCTAGTACTAGAGTGCTAACGCCTCGGCAGATAACAATATTATCCTGAGGTGGGTTAAAGGGCACGATATGAGTAAAAGAAATCGCATTACCGATTCTTCAGCCAGGGAAGCCGCTGGACTAAAAATACTAGGACCCAGTGACACCTACGGCCTAACGACTTCGACAATTGGGTAACTAGCCAAACGTTACACCCATGCTCAATCCCTTAAGAGATGGGATGGAATCAAAGGATGCAGTCTTGCCAGGATCACCCTGGGCGACGAAAAAATATTTGGCGATGACCGGGTAAAACCTTCGTTCAACAGTAGGATTTTTGACTGGCCACTGTCAACTAAGGAAACACCTCCATACTATGGGGCTAGTGGACACACCTCTATGCAGGATATGTGAACAGGAAGATGAAACTGTCAGGCATGTCTTATGCGAGTGTCCGGAGTTATCGTCAATAAGAGAGTGTGTGTTCGGTGAGTCTTGGCCTACACCTGCCGATATAGAGGAGATGTCTCCTAGTAACATGTTCACCTTCCTGAGAAGGACAGGATGGACGATGACCTAGGAGGACAACTCCTCGGGAGGATGTACAATGGGTCGCATGTGGCCTAAGTGCTGTGAGCCTACACTCACCCTCCCTACTCTACAGATACAGATACAGATTGCCACTCGGCAAACGAGTACTCACGACTAACTTAACAGTGGAGAAGGGCTGGGTTTCTCAAAACAGAAAAAAGTATTCAACAAAAGGGGCGCCAGAGAAATTGTACCTAAAAGTACTCAAAGTAGTCAAAATTATAGAACCAACAATGCTTAACTAAATGTCAATTAAACATTGATGCCGATGTATGCCAAAATAATTACAAAAGGAAATTATATATATATATATACTCGTACATTTACAAATATATTTGAAAAGAACAATGAATTTATACACTAATAAATTTTAAAGATGAAAATCCACTATCAGTTTACAAGAGAATACATTTAAATTTCGGAAAAGCTGAATAATCTACACTTTATCCTCAATACACAACCTACTGTGAAATAAAATATAACTAACCGTCCTAGAAATAGGATTACTATAAGCATAAGCCCGATTTGAAAAAAAAAATAACAATAATAATAAATGAACTTACTAAACACATCCGCTAAATAATCACTTCGCTTGGGATCAGGCGCAGATTTCGGATATTTACTGGGTAATTGATATTGACGTAATACCAAACTCAAAGCCACTATAGCGGTCCTTTAACAAATTGTTAACTAATTGCTACACATTTAACAAAAATATATAGAAAGTGTACACTTAGGTACTTACTACTATTATTACAGGCTTGTATATAAATCATATTATTAGAGAAAGACAAAAGAATTTTTCTTGGTCTTCTTTATAATAAATAAATGAAGTGAACCTATTTTAAAGATAAGACTAAGGCAGTGTTGTATAGGAAATATGAATAACTTAAGTAAGTCCAGGCAGGGTCTCTCTCTCTCGCCCTCGGACCTGTACTATCATTCACCAAATAAACTAATCGGCTTTGTTAGGAAGCTGAATTTGTTTGGTGAAATCCGAATAGGTATTAGCCACAATAGACTCTTGCCAGTCGCAGTGGAGGGCCTTGTAGACCCACTCACCACAAACCTAACCTAACCAAACCTAAGTGTATAATAATGTAGCAAAGCATCCTACGGTATTTTAATTTTCTCCTTAATGATTTTATTCTTTAACTTAAAATAATTTTCCACTTCACAGTTCGATTACCTATAAAGCGTTTTTTAACTATAATTCATTAATTAATATCTGCAAGTTTCATAGTTTTATAAGTGGGATAATCGTTTATGTTATGTTTTATTGAATCCTGTGAACGCCTTGCTCTATGTTAGTGAAACTACTATTATAACTCCTGTTTTTCCTTCTTATTAGCTTCCAGGAGTGTACTTTCCAGAAAAAATTCTTGATATATGCAAGAGTAGTGGAATCAATATTGTTCTCGCATACTTTCAGGTTGTCCAAAAGAAATATTCATAATGTTGCATATTCAGTAGATTAAATCTGATACCAATTATCCTTCTTGTTCCAGAATTCTTATATTTTTATATCTTATTTTATAATGTAGAATTATTATTGGAATAATAAATCGCTTTTTTCGAAATTCGAAAAGTTAAGCCAATTCGAGGTTATTAAAAATAACAAGATCAGGATCTTAGGATGCAGGATACGCAATTTGGGCGAATTAGGTTTTTGTTAATTCATTTTTTTCCGCCAACTTTCGACTTCTTGAGTCATTAGAATGGAAGTTTGAATAATTCAAAAGTAATTTTTTAAATCTAGAGCGTTGCTAAAACTCGTAATTTCGATCGATTAGTAAAACTTGGAAATAAGTGTTTTAAACGAAAACTCAAGACGATTTTATATAATAAAGGGAAAAGTGAAGTTCTTGAGTGAGAATAATGCTTTTTCAATTGAACTTGTTCCATTATGGTATTATTTAGGTTATGTTTTCTCAACGGCAAACAATCTTGAAGCTTGGGTAAAAGTACGAATTTAGCGAAAATTCACGCCATAGGTAAGTATGCCCAGTTGACTATTGATTATTATCAGCTGTAATATACCGAGAACATTGATAATTTGCGATAGTTTTGTCATAGATTTCGAGAGCGCGTTGCTCAAAGCAAGATGCCTGGTGAAAGTTATGGCAAAATTATTAAAATTCATCAATGTTTGAGGTATATTCGGTAGGATAATTTTCCATGCAAATAAATTTTGTTCTGTTCTGATGTTCTGATAAATAAGAACAAGAGAAATTCAAAATCGAGCGGGGGCCAGATAGTCGCATATATAGATGACAGTGATAGTAACGGAAAGAGGGAATATCATGAAACAAATGCTACTGGAATTAACAAAAGAAGGTAAAAATGGGATTTAAAATAATTAGAAACAAAACGAAAATAATGAGAGTTGGCAAACAGTGAGAACAAAATGATAAAAATGGGGGAATAAAAATTTGAGGAATTGGAAAAATCTAAATATCAGCAGTAATGCGGGAACAAAGCTCAGAAATAGACGAAAAAATAATGGCTGCTAATAGGGTATACTATGCCAATAAGAAACTATTGAAAAGCAAACTACTAACGAGATACACTGAATTCAACGTTTACATTACAATAGTAAGACCTGTGATAATGTATGGAGGAGAAACGATGACAGTGACAAAAAGAGATGGAGAGGAGTTGAGGATAGTAGAACGAAAAATAATGACAACAATTCTAGGGCCAATAAAAACTGACGACAATGAATACAGACGACGTATGAATAATAAAATACTGAGAGAAATGAACGGGGAAGATATAGTGAAAAGAATAGAGAGACAAATAATAAAATGGCTCGGACATGTATGGAAAGAAGGTGAGCGAGCAATCACTTGCTCAATGCTACAGTGGGAACCAGGCAGTAGGAGAAAGCAAGGAAGACCCAGATCTAAGTGGCTGAAGGAAGTGAAAGAGAACTTGAGAAGGATATGAATCGTTAGATGGATGGAAAAAAGGAGGGATAGAATTCTATGGGAAAAAATAAGCGGAAAATAATTTATTTATTTACAATATACTACGGGAGATACCAATTTACAGGATAAGGTTAGTAGTAGTTGGATAAATAACATACGATAATTTACAAAAAAAACTATCACAATATATAAGAAAACATTACAATAATTATTTATGCTCAAACTACACATATATCATAAATTGAACTAGCACCAATTGGAATCAAAATATAGAATAAAAGAGAGAAAAAAGTTATTAAAAGCTGTTCCGCATCTGAGATAGATTTAGGTTTCTAAACAATAACGTCTAATTGACGATTGGCTGCAGTTTAAAATGTCAACAGATTTTTCAATATTAGAATAATTTTCAATTAGAAACTGTAGAGGTGACAATTTGTATATATTAGTTCGATAAGTTCGTTGAAAAAACATTTGATTATTTCGGGAATTGAACCTAGGAACATGATAATCTAACATGGCAACTAGATTATCACAGTCTAATTTCTGGTGTATAATTTTATATAAAAATAATACAGAGTACATTGACCGCCTTCTCAGCAGACTGTGTACACCAAATCGATCATAAAAGTACTGTTGCGATATATTCCGCGCCGGATACCAACCATCCAGAATGAAACATGCTGACTTAAAGAAGCGCCTCTGAATACGTTCGATTGCAGAAATATGTATATTATAAATAGGATTCCATATAACACTGGCATATTCCAGTTTGGTCCGTATAAATGCAGAAAACAGTAAATTCATTGTAGTAAAAGATTTAATAGTCTCATGTTTCTAATTACGGATCCGACAATGCGATAAGCGCTTGCAGTGATTTTATCAATATGCGCAGTGAAAGTTAGTTTAGGATCGTATTAAACACCAAGATCTTCAATTAGGTCAGGTCGTACCAATACCGAGTTATCTAGATTATATTGAAATACAATGCCTAGCTCCTTCCTGCAAAAAGACATGACACTGCACTAACTGACATTTAGGTACAACATAATGCTCATATGCTGTTTTAATTTTAGTTCCGATCTACATCTCGAAAAGTCATGATTCATGATAAACCTGAGGGTTTCGAGTAAGCTTATATTTTTTGAATAATTTATGTTTAATTTTAAGATTTTTAATGATATCATGGTTGTACCAATGCGGATATTGTTTTTTAGTAAACCTTTTTTTGGGAACATATAATTCAAAAGAATTATTAAGTTTTGCGTAAAGGAGATTTACGCTGTCTTCAACATTAGCGCAGGAGTTTAAGATAGTCCAATCAATATCTAGTATAGATTAGTACAAAACTGGAAGATCGGCCTTTTTGAAATTATAACCTGTGCCTGATTGAGGGGGCAGGAAGTTTTAACATTTAATAGGGAAATCAATTGTCAGAGAAGGATGGTGAATATTTTCTGGAAGTAGTATGTCTAGTGCTCTCTCCACTTTACATTCGTCAACATTACATAGAACTAAGTCGAGAAGACGATTGTTGCCGTTTAACACTTCATTAAATTGGGAAAGGTTGTAAAAATTTTGAAAGTTGATTAGAGACTGTACTCTCCTAGAAGCATTTAGAAATTGAGAGGATTTTGATAATACTAATAATGAATTGAAGGTGATTGATCCACCCCAGAAAGCGGATTTAGGAAGCATTTATGCAGCGCAACTCCACAAGGGGTGCTAGCCATATATATATTTTCTTTTATTCGGTTATTCAACGTCGGTCTTTTTCCGCGAAACCCATCCAAGTACTAACCACGTTCGACACTGCTTGACTGTTATTATCGCACCAAAGGCGTTCCATTACAGTGCTTTATATATAATCATAATTTTCACACACCTTGCATTTTCTTCTCATGTCCGTGTTTGTGATTTTTGTTAACACCTTATATGCACATCTTAAGAAGTTGATATTGTGTTAATGATACTTTTATTGCTCAACAGAGAATATTGAGAACTCAAATGATACATACACACATAATGATACATTGAAGTATTATTATTCAAATTCCACACTTTTATTTAGACAGATGCCGAATTTCAAAATTCGTTAAAATGTCGCGATTTGGACAGGATTCTTCAAGTTCTATCCAAGAAAAAGTTCATGTTTATATACCTGATTGTTGTTTAAATGATAATTTCAAACTAACGTACTTTTGTTACTCCTACTCGTGTAATATTCTACCGAATTACACTCGTGCATCAAAATAAATATTTTTTTGCGCGATCGATCTTTTTTGTTTGTTTACAGCATCGGTTGTCAGGTCGGTAGGTTGTGTTTACTGGTTTCTAAGTCTAACACGTCGGTAAGTGATTTATTCACCGTTCAGACGTCGGTAAGTAAACTACGTCTTAGCCCTACATACATTTAAGTGGTCCTGAATAATATATTACTTCATTCATTACACAAAAGAAACAGAAAAATAAGAAGATTGATATTTTTTAATGGACAGAATCGAACAGAACAATATAAAAAGTAATAAATAGCATGGAAACAATTTCACCAAATTGCAAATTATATTTTAAACTGATCGACAAGATTATTATGTTTTTGCCAGAAATTCCTCTTCTGGTTAGTTCTTTTGTGGCAATTGAGATACCAGCCAGTTCTGTTTGAGCCACGCTGGTATTGTTTCCCATTCCCCACTTAATCTTTAGGCTTAGTGCTCTCGAGTAAACTCCACATCCATTCCTTCTTTCATTTTTGAACCATCTGTATATATGCGTATTGCATTTGCAGCATCTGACTCTGTGTTCTGTTTTATTTGAATTTTGTAGGGTTTGTTAAACAAAAACCTGGGTTCAATTGCATCGTTGGCTGCCTGCAGCAGAGGTAGCGCAGTGAGCGCTTCCTGCCATTGGCTTAACATGAACATTCTTGAAACTCCCTTGGAAAAGCGAGTCGTGGCATGGAACTTCAAGCCCGCAGATAACCCATAATTCCTCAGGGGAATAGAACTCCAGTTTCCAAGACTTTTCTCATGAACTAAGTAGAGGTGAGACCTTTTAGGTCTCAGTTAATGTCACCCCAATTTGAATACATACTTACATAGATACCTACATATATACAATCTAGTCTCACATATGTGTAAATATCTTCTGTATGTTCCTTGTGGTATATTATTCATTCTTTTTTTAATTTTTTGGGAAATTAAACCACGTTGAAGTAAAGAATTTAAAAATATTGTGGTTTAATTTCCCAAAAAATTAAAAAAAGAATCACATATGTGTGTTGAGAGAGGCACCTTGAAAAATATTCATTTCGAATAATGAATACATTTCAGTTTTTGGTCACTGATTCTTGACATAACCTTAAAATATTTGGCGATTGAGTTAAAAGATTAAGCAAAATACATTTATTGATTATGTGATATTTTGCATAAAGGTTTGGTGAGATTGAGCACTGAATTGAGCAGGATTGAGTGCAGATTAGGTGATAAAGTGTAGGTCCAGGAGTATATTTTGGAATTGCCGTTACCAGTTCTAGAAGCTTAGAGAATGGAAAATTCGAATTGGTAGTTTGGAAAATCGTCGCTATTTCGTTTGGGGGGATTAAGAACTATCGAATGCTGTAAGTGGCCTGTTCATTTGAAAACCTCCATGACTTCAAACGAAGTGCCGCATTAAAAAAATATTATGTTGACATTCCAAAAGGAGAATAATGACGTAGGAAAAGCGATTAAAAGAAATTATTTGAAATACTAGTTATCGAGTATAATCCTTTCCAAATGGATATAAAGTTCAGATATTTGTCCAGTACGATTATTTAAAAAGCCTATGCAAATTTCAGTCACTTCCATAACATTGGACTAGTGGAGTATGGGTGCTACAAAATGTTGGATATTTTTCAAAAATGGGAAGGTTGAGTGCATTCAATACTTTGAAACGCACATATCAAGTTAATCAAAAAGGGGAACGGCTAATCCAATGATTATATTCCCTGTCCCTCCTTGAATAACTTGATGTTCATTACAAGGTATTGCATATCTTTCAAGGGAGAATGTAATGATTATATTTCCTTCTAATTTTTCACACATTTACTCACATTTACCAAAACGACATGGTCATTGTGAATTCAATGTGCATTTCCCTTTTTGAAATTGTAAATGTTAGTTGAATGCACATTACCCATACGAGGAGCAAAATATATACATTTGCCGCAATATCTACTTTCACCGTAGATTAGATTGGATTAGATCAGAATTGGAGTGGCTCTTTGTCCTATTCCACTGCGACCTTTGCAGATCTATTGTGGTCCTCCCCATATTTAAAGCTTGATATCTAGCATTATTCTTTTTATTAGACTTGATAGCCTGGATACCGCCTCCCTTGCGTAGCTCTCTGCCCTCGGTTTTTCTCTTCCGAATAAGTGAAACCACAACCTAGCTAGGCCTTCGCACTCACAGAGAATGTGCTCCGCGGTTTCGTCTCCTTCCTGGCAGAATCTGCATAGGCTGTCATCTGCCAGGCCAATTGTGTGCATATGTTTCCTCAGCCCACAATGCCCGGTCAGCATTCCCACCATCATCCTTGTCGTTTCTCGACTTTGACATAGTAGGTCGTTCGACAGTTTGGCCGAAGGGCTTTTAAGGAATAATTTTGCGTGTCTTTGTCCTGGGGTTTCATACCACCAGCGCAACGCCTGGTTATTTATCCATTTGTGGATGTTCTTTTTACTTAGGCATTTAGCAATTCCACAGGAAGGTTCTGGCCCTCCGTTGCTCCCTGCTTGGCTAATTCATCGTCCTTTTCATTGCCTTTTATACCTTGGTGGCCTGGTACCTAAGCTAGGGTCACTCTATTATGACTACCTAGTCTGTTGAGGGCCTTGCGACACTCCCACACCAGATTTGATGTTATCCTATATGAGCGTATCGCCTTTAGTGCTGCTTGGCTGTCAGAGTAGATAATGATTCTTTGGTTGTCCACCTCCTGTCTCATCAACTTTTCTGCACTGTATTGCACCGCCATTACCTCTGCCTGAAAGACAGTAGCATATTTCCCTAGGCTTGGAGAGATCGTAATCTTCTCTTGTACCCCATATATTCCGGCTCCTACTCTAGAGTTTGTTTTACTCCTACTTTCACCGTAACAATTAGACTTATTCAAATCTCGTACACATAGTTGCTGATTGCTGGAGCTAGGCTGGACTTGTGGTGCTGCAATATAATAAGGTAATCATTTTCAGTGCATTTGGATTTTTTATGATCAATTTCCATTCTCGCGGGCTGAAAACTGTTGATTAATAATTTTGTGGCTGTTATATTTTTATGGATCACACATTTCATTGGTAATAAATATTTGATGCGTTCATAGGCAATGATAATTAACTGTGAAGCTATTTTTCTCAATGTCAATTTATTTTCAATTTGATGGAGCGGAAAATTTGAATAATGAGAAAATAGTGTTTAACATTTGGAGAAGGAAAATTTCACATGCTAGCACGACAATTCCTCTGTTCATAATGATTGCGTCGTTAAAGAACATAATATGAGCATAGTCGGTACCTTTCATAGATTTAAAATGAAATTCAATAAGAAGCAAATTCGTAGCTCTTTATCCTGGTACCATGCCAGGGTAAAGGGTATATATCCATCATTGGAAAATGGAGGATTGGTTTTCCATATTTTAAGAAGATTTATGGAAAATAATTCATTAAAATATATAATAGTATTTCAAAGAAGAAATCGGCTTGTGGAACAAAACCTAGATGGAGTATTAGGGTGAATTATTATTGAGTTTTGTTGTAATTTTCAAAAAATGTGAATATTTTGTATATCACTTGCTCTTAGGTTTCAAGATAATCTTGCTTATTCGTTGCAAACAAATTTCATGTTAGGTTGGATATACAAAGAAAACGTAATTTTCTCGAAAAATTCAAAGTTATTCAACTTTACTATCACCTACTGGTACTAAACTATACGGTTAAAAAATGCCAAGATAAGCATATCACGGTATATTATTCAATAATGTGATAATCAAAACAATTGTTTGGTAAATTGATTAACATCCTCAGATTGGATACGAAACTGATATTTGACTCTCAAAGGTCTACTGTTACATTCTTGTCAACTACTGACGATGAATTTCAAGAATCACAGATGATAGGTATTAGTTCAATACATAAGATGGAATAAACAGACTTCTATCGCGTTTACTGTGTTGTATGCACAATATTTTTTTCTTTGGAAAAGAGTCTTATGCTCCGCTATTCTCTGAATTGATAATATATGAAAAAGTAGGTGAGTATCAATATTCTTCTCCAATGTTTTTCCAAAGTAAAGAAAGTCGAGGAAAAAAATGATATCAGAAAATACCTCGAAGTGTATTCTCATCCTCGCATCCATTTATCCATAATTTTTTTGTGAAGAAAACTAACATAATGTGACTCACTAAAATATGGTGCCTGGAAATATTTTATTTTGGATCAAAAAAGTCACATTTGTTTTTCCAGATTCCGAGAATTTTTCAGTTAGCTTGAAATTTAGTGAGTGATTGTTGAATTGAGACAACGATTATAGACGCTTATAGAAGGGTAGATCATAAGGAGGGTCGGTTCAGGTCGGTCCGCTGACTTACAAACTCAAAATCACAATTTTATTAACAGCTTGTTCGCTCTCCGATTAAGATTATATTAACTTTGAAATTTGGCGAAGAAAAGTTGAAAAATAGTGTGATTTAGAGAGAAGCACTATCTGGAGGTCATTGATTTTCTATGGAAAAAACAAGTGAGTATTCATATATTATTCTTTTGTAACAGCATCACGCACATGATTGTGATTTCGTGTATGTAATGTGCTACATATGTGTAATTAATTTGAGACAACAAACATGTTGTTGCTCATGAAATTGACATTAAATAGATTAGTTCGGTTGAAAAGTTTATTATGGATAATGGAAATATGGAATTGATATCGATATATACATCATAATTCCTTTACGACCATGTAATATTTATCATAAAAATTACGAAGATTGAATGTGAAGAAGCAGTCTTAGGAAGTTGTAGGTTCTGTATTTACGGATGTTTAGTATATATTTTTGTTTTGTATTTGACACCACAAATTATGGTCTTCTAGGTAACAAAATGAAGCTCTTGATTCGGTATTTTCTTGGCACCGCCGTGGTCTTGTTGTCGTGTAGTTGACGCGATTTACTAATATGTGAAAAATGGCAATTTTCGTGTTATTGCAGTATCAGCAAACGGGGTGATTGAGTACCAGGAATTGATCAAACTCAGCCTTCTTATTATTATTTTTTCCATCGTTGTCATTTCAGGAATATGAAGAAACGTAGGCTGTTTGATGTTTGGTTCCAAATCCTTATATAATTGAATGATTACTTCTCGGATTTCTAGGAAACTTTTCCTGCTTACGGACTGCCTTCTCGTTTCCAGAAATACCTTAGTGCGATGGAACCCACAATAAGCTAACTGCAGATGTTCCAGTGCAGTGAGGGAGATACTGTACCGTGAGGTGTGTTCCACAAACAGATTGGATATATTCAAGTCGTGACCGAACTGGAACTTTGAGAAGTGCATTACAGTAAAGGATGAAGTTTTTTGCGTATATTATCCATTAAACTGGAATAGAAACAAATGAACCTCAGGTGTAAATGCTAAGTATTTATGGTATACTCAGAACAAAGAACCCTGTAGAATTTGGTTCTCCATTTGTTATAATGTAGATGGTTTTCCACAGTAGGATACGTGGAGTTTATTCAAATAGTAATCCTAATTAATCGTCTGTATCAAAACACATCAATGTGCCAGTGTATTTTTGGGTGTGGAATTATAATGAATAGTTTCTCATTCCTATTGAATAAAATCTATTGCTAAATTATCCAGTTTTTGTGCTTAATACAATATCAAATACTTGGTATAGTTAAAATAATACCCTTTTTGGTGTGCATCATCGATTGTGACGTATATCCGGGTTTTCGGCATGTCGTTTATTTTATTTGCTATATTGACATATAGCTAACCTTAAATTTGATGAATAAGATCATCAGGATTGTATTTAGCCAAATTCGAAAAGGCTATGCAATTAATAATTACCAGCTTCTTTTTCTAACTCAAAATACTTGAGAACTTTCAAAATACTGATGTTTTTCCGTGTATTCATGCATATTTTTTGTATTATTTAAATAAATAAATCAATAAGATTAATATTCATTTTTCATAAATAATAATTGACCGTAAACAACAAAGTACAAACCTGTCAAGAACTGTCAGTGTGACAGTAGAAAAAGACGTAAGACTTATTGCCGCTATGAAAGTAACGCCTTCATAGTATTTTAAACTCTCGATTGATAGGTTGAGCTTGAGCGTAATCTAAACATCAACCAATCAAATTTTTGTAAGTCAAAGATTAGCGTTAACGTTTGTAATACGTTTAAACGGTTCATTATTGTGATATTTTGATTAGGATTAATCACAGACCTGCCTTTTTTTCCATTTCTTTCTTCGTAATGTGTTAGAAAGACATTAACAATCGATGACGCACACCAAGAAGGGTATTATTTCAACTATAAAACTGTTTTATAATCAGAAAAACTCGTTATTCACAAAAAAGCAATAGAGACATTTATTCAAACTGGCAAAGTGACTAATCTCCAAAATCTCACTTTGGTTTCCGGTTGCAATCGACCACGTCAAGGAGTGGGCGATAACTATATTTGTTAAAAGGAGAAGCATTTAGATTATATCGGAAAAGGTTCAGTTTAACCGATTCGACTTATCCAATATTCATGGCAGTTTTATTGGAAGGCCTCCATTTCGTTTTTCGAATCTTGCTTCAGTTTTTCTCCTGGTTGATACAGGATGGTGTTTTAGTATTGATTCATACAAATGAAAATATAACAATATAACAGTTGACTAGATGAGGCTTTTACTTGATGTAGATCCATAGTAAGTTATGAAATCAAACAATTTTA
>CAJUYH010006692.1:0-14036 GCA_910591685.1 Galerucella tenella
TTTTTTTTTTTCAATAACAATCGCACAAAATTAGAGTTTATATTTCAACGATATGTTATAATGTTGCGTATACATGATTTATAGCATTTGGAAAAATCACTATGATTTCGGTGTTGTTATTCTCAGACCTTGACTTGGTGTAGATGAACGTAGAAATGAAAAGAAAGTAAAGAATGGAATATTTGACAGAATGATTAGCGTATAGCGATAAATGAGATGTGTAAAATTATTCTTGACGTCCGTTCATAGTACCAATCATGTAAAGCATCCAATTATTTTGGACAAGTCAAGCTACAGACAGGGTACGAAAGAATCTTTTCATTAAGGGGACCTGGTTGGTCTGAAAAAAAAAAAGAAAAAAGAAATCATTTATATATGTTTAATTAAATAATAAATAAAATCGTTAATTTTTTTGAATCTCTGATACACCTGTTACTAATATTATTAGAGTAGATATTTCCAATCTTTGTTACACGCTGAGAGAATAATGTTAGAAATAGTATACATATATATACTTATTGTTTTTTTTTTATTTATCAACGTATGATGAAAAATTTTACCGGACAATTGATTATATAAATATGAATGAGAATAAAAATTGTAAAGATATATGGCGATGTGTGAGAAACCACTTAGTCCCGCATGTCACAGACACTTGTATCAAAAAGTACATGAACATCATTATTGGAAAGTATGAAGCATTTATTATTTTTAAAACGGAATAGGAAGAAGAATAATTGAAACAACCATGTCCCCATAAACCAGAGGTATTTTAATAACATATGATACAAATGAGATATTTCAAGTCAACATCAATTATAACCATTATCAATATCATGAAATTTAGTTTATTGAAGCAACTATTATATGAATATTCATTGTTATCATCGTTATTAGTATGATTAATATTATTATTTTTGTTCATTATATATCAAAGTATGCTCCATTCGATATTGGTATCTAACTACTACCCGCAATCTGCCATTTATACATAGATATATACACACACATATATATGTATATAATTTTTCAGCAATTAATTCCAATTATAATTATTAGTTATTGGCTCTATATTCTGCTATACTTGGTATTATTCAAATATTATTATCATTGTAACTGTTATAAATGCTGTTGTTATTCGTAGCTTGATGTTAAACAGTTGCAATAATGAATAGCAGTTGAACAAACGAATATTCAACTACTGCACATTGTATTCACAATGCAAGTAAGCGCGTCCACAGCTTGCTCTCAACAATTGACAACTGCATGTTATAATAATTGGCCTATATGCACTTTAATGTCATTTTTTTTGGAAAAATACTAATAACGATTGACGCCTTTGTTTATTTTACAGTATAGTTCGACTGTGCAAACAGTGCATTATTGTTGCTTATTGGCTGAATAGTGATCGTTGACTATTTTGAAGGATCATCATGAAAATCCATCGATATTATTCGAAAGGAACAAATTTTTCGATTCACCAAGTGATTTATGGTGAAAGTTATTACAAAAACTTTTTCATCATTCAGTTTTATGGTGTTCTGAAAATCGTTGCAAATCATCTTCATTGTCCGTTTGACCGAGCTTTTGAGCGGGCCATTCATTCTGATTTCTATCCGAAGTTGATGAGAAACAATTTTATGTGATAAACTTATAAGTGTCATCTATACATATTACATAGTATTTGTTTTATTTTACTAGCATTCGCTAATTCATTATAAGATTCGTATCATCATCTGATGTATGATGTGTAAACCAAAGTCTCACGACAATGCTCCCCTTGTCTGGGAAATAAATTTCAAATGTTGTGACAAAGACATATGTACTTTGATATCCATACGTTGAAAAAAAAATTGCACGGTGTAGGTATAGCTAAAAAAAAAATATGCTTCAATTTATCTTTCATGCTTCATATCTTTTACATATCTTCATAAGCCAATACAGATTACGAAGGAACAAATAACACCAATCTATTACATTTGTTATTAAATCCGCGAAAATAGATTCCAATTGATGATAATAAAAAAAAATCAATGGTATATACGCCGTTATGATATTAAAATATTTAGAATTAACATCAATCACCATCGGAAAAAAATTTTTATTGTATAGTCAAGTTTGAACTATTTATTACGCTCGAATATTTTTAAATTGACACATTGAAAATATACGTACATGTATTTTGGCTTTTAATACAAGATTGGACTACGTACGGACGTATAGAGATTTATGAAAACAAAGATGAGCGATAAATAATAATGGTATAATATGTGATAATGACAAAATTTCAATGTCCATGGAGATTTTGTGAGGCACAATCAATAAAATGGTGTCACTATACGTCAATGGTAGAAATTCAATAGAGGATGTTTGGTTTTTGTTTATGTTGAGGTAATTATTCCGGGCCATTCAGACAAATTAATACTTTTGTCGTGAGAAATATAGATATGGGAAAATGAGCATAAATTCCGTTTTTTTTTTTAATTAATTCATGTATTTTATAATAAGAATTATAGCTATTGTCTCGGATCCCACAATTTCCATCTTGAACAATTTTTTTCTCAAGTCAGTTTCTTACACGGAATTCTGTGCAAACTTGATGATCTTTCTCTGGTGTATTCTGTCCACTGAGTATATGAAATTTACTTTAAACAATAAATACGTATCGCAGATGATTTTTTAAATTCATTCAACTTGCGATGTATATTGTCAAAGTGGAAATGAGCTATAATTTTTATGATAAAGTAGTATGTAAGTTCTATAGAAAAAAAAAAAAAAAAAACTGAACTTAGTCTAAATTTCTCGATACATTAGTACTGTATATATTTAACTTGGGACCAAAGAATTAATTTGACTGAATGAGTCCTAGTGCATGGTGAAATTTTATAATTGGGCTCATACATAAAATATTTTTCCCCCAAAAATTAATATATATATATATATATATATATATACAATAAATATAGATTTGTTCGATCCTAATAGCGTGCGAGCGTTATATTTACTCATGTCATAAACAAAAACATTTCAAGTCTGTGATTAAAATCAAAACATGAGTGTTTGATTCCAACTCATAGTTGTGTCTTACTCTCATTTCATTTTTTCCCATAATAGAATACATCACATTTATAATATATATAAAATTATCAACATTTCAATAGATCAGTACAATCCCATTTTTATATTGCGCCCAGTTTTAATTCAAAAAATTTTATTCTCAGAATACTGCGATCTGACAAAAAATATATATTATTGTATTATTTTAATTCAGTAACGTTATTTTTATCGATTGAACTTTGTCGCTAGCATTGAGCTATGCGAGACAAAATGATGTAGCAATCAATTTATGAATGATCGATCGTACTCTCCATCTGCAATGCACTTTACTATTATGTAGTAATTATTTACGATTTATATATGTACATATATATATTTATTATTAAATGCAAATCGTGAAGGAAAAAGTATTTAAGGGATGATCGAGAGAAATAATATGATTTCTTGATCCTGCACATATGGTAAATTATTTATATAGGGTATATTTATATAGCAATTATCAAAAGGCACGAATGCAATCGTTGAAATGTCATTTTTCACAGTCATTCCATGTCATGTCATTTCATATTGCCCAATAACTCCAATGCGGAACAGTGACTATTCTCTGCACTATGAATAATAATAATAACCAAAAGAATTAATTCTTGCATGATACATAAACCTGCTCCTGCCATCATTTGTAAAATTTATTAATTTTCATTCTGCTTTTGGGTTTTTTAGTAGAGTATATATATTATAAACAGGCATAAATAAGATGTTGAGAGAATAGAAAAATCATGTGGAAATAAAAATAAATACAATTTAAATAATGCAAAAACGCGGTATAAGAATAAAACAAAATTGAGGAATACTTGAAACATTAACAATACCATTGAAAATTACGTATGTAAAAGGAAGATATAATAATAACTGTATGCGTGAAGTTATATAAAATAAATTGATATTTGTCTTAGAAAAAAAAACAAATTCGTAGTAATAAATGAAACTTTTAATTCAATGATGTAATATGTAATATCCAATTTCATTATTAGTGAAAGACAAATCAAGTGGTTTTATATATCAATGTTCATTTAGTGACACACACACACACACACACACACAAGCAGCACGTTCCCATACATAAATTTAATAATCTGGTTCTTGAATAGCACAAGCAAGTGTTATAACATTATATTTGAATGGACGCGTGTATGATGTGATTATTATTATTTTTTTTTCCTAAATTTAGGTAAATAAAAATGATAAAGAAAATATAAAAGCAGCCAAGTGGGTTTATTTTATAGTCATTTCGTAATGGCAATTTGAATATTTCAATTAAAAGAGCAAAACAATATATTAACGTGGAAACAACTAATAGTGAGTGTAAACAAAACTTGAACAATAATTGTTTGAATGTGAATTAATCTACATGATGTAACGATAGTGAATAAAAAAAAAAGCGAAAAATAATTCTTGGGATCCACACAAGTTCCCAAATCCCTAAGTGAAATAATAGTGATAGTGTTACATTTAAATGATAACGTCACACACCTGGCCTCTCATTAATTGCAGTATTGAACTAATTAGTCTCACATCAATTAAATATTAAACAACACTGATAAAACAATGACGACAACAAAAAAAAAACCATCGCGTAATTGGTACCATGTGCGGGGCCAGTTGTTTTACTATGAGTTTCGGACATATACCTACCAAATATATTCTTTGAAAAATGTAACATATATATCATGGACACGTCTGATGAATATTCACAACACATATGCGCCATCGCACGAATAAAAACATATATAAAAATAACAATAAACAAATAAGACATAGAAAATAAAAGGAGGTATAACCAAAGACATGCTGCAAAGCCATTGTATCATATGTCTATGTAACAAGAATATATTAACAACACATGATTATAAAAATGTCAAGATACAATAAATACTTATTATATGTCTTATATAAATGACAAATGCTTTAATCGTTACTATACATTTTCACTTTTATTGCCATATGTAGAAATAAAATAAGTAATATATATTAATTGTTAAATATATGAGTGACAATCTGTTACCATGGTAAATTTACTTTGTCACAACTAAATGGCTTTTTAAATATATCATTTGAGCTTTAGACTCGAGTCCGGCCAATGCTGCAACAACTGGCGCCATTTGCTGAACATGATTTTGATAATTGGAACCTATTCCATATTAAATATAAAATTGACTGTCACGATATCGATAAAATATATCCAGCAATTTATAAAATCTCATGAATTTCATTGACTTACCGCTATCTATACGTTTTTGTCCATACACGACTTTCCCATCGAATTCATTGGTCGGTACTTTAATATCGCTCCCGACTTGCTGTATTGTCACATTCAAATGATCTTCAATATCAGCAAGATACTGAAAATTATTTATTTGATTTATTAATAATTAATTATTCACTATTTATGAATTTATGGAATTATTTTGAGTGAGGTACCTGCAGCTCATTGTACCATACACAACATCCCCCTTGATTCGTAAGATTTACATTGTTGCAATTTCGTCCACGTGATGAACACCATTCGCCGTGATACCAAACTTTCTCAGGGACACTACTAACCAACGATATTGCTAAACCCATCCGTTCAGCGCGACCTACTCGACCAATACGATGGACGTAATTGGATTTATCATCAGGCAACGTTATGTTAATCACTACAAAATGCATTAATTTATTAATAATATTCTTGTGTCCAATTCGAATGAAATGAGATAAATTTAGTTGATAAAGTATTTTATCAATATGAAAAATAATTACTGAATGGCAATTTGGTAATATCTAGTCCTCGTGCGGCAACATCGGTGCAAATGAGAAATTTTACTTGTTGATTCTTGAATTTTTCTAAATTAGCCTTGCGTTCGTGCGGCTTTCGATCACCATGAAGACAAACACACGACAATTCATTACCACCAATTTGATTGAAATATCTCTCAAGATTATCACAATCGATTTTAGTACGACAAAATATTATAGCTCTATCCATTTTGTGTTCTTTTATTGCACGAATGCAGTAATCGCCTTTCAATATTTTCACCGCTTCGGACCAAGTTTCAGCTGTATTACATCCAGGTTTCACATTATCACAATAGTGTACACCGTCTGTTGTAATGTGATACTTGGAATTATACCAAGATTTGTCCACTTGGGGATCTATCATTACCACTACATGATGAACAGTTTCGGGCACTACATCCTCTCCTTTTAAATCCACCCATGTTGGAAAGTGCATCACGCGATCCTAGTCAATATAAATATTGAATAAAAATAAATAATATCAATTTTCAATTTGAAATTAATGCTACATAGAATTATTTAAAATATATCATACCGCCAATTTTTTCACTTCAAAAGCATGACAGGTCGCAGAGCAAACAATCATTTGTAACCGTGTACCGTCTGATGTGACTTTTGGCATTTGTCGATGCAATCGATAGATCAATTCTGTATAGCCCTGTTTCAACAGTCCATCAGCTTCATCGAGCACAAAGAATCGACAGTGTGTCAATGACAAATAACCACCCTGAATAAGATCCTCCAATCGGCCTGGTGTTCCAACAACAATATCCACTCCAGAATTTAAAGATGCTATTTGTTCTTTAGCGGCAACACCACCAATCACCAATAATAAATTAATCGTTGGATTGTTTATATAAGTTTTAAATTTGCACAATTGATTATAAGTCTGTTCGGCAAGCTCACGTGATGGCTCTATTATTATTGCTTGAGGAGCATTTGATGGCGGCTTAACATTACCCTTTATTCCAGGAGTTTTACCACTACTATTTGCAGTATTTTCTTGTGTACACGCTTGTGTCGCTGTTGACACTGCCACATAACCACTTGGTGGATTATATTTAAATGGCTTATCACCAAAATTAAATGACATTTCCGCATTTTTTAATACAACTGCCGGGAAAAATGTTTGTGCTTTTTGTTGATTATTTAAATTGAACGCCGGTCCCAAATCAACGCCATTCTTTATGAAGCCTATTTCCCCTTTGTCCAAATCCAATAGACATCCAATAACATCACACATACCAAATGGCTCACCGTAATTGTCAAATTGTCTGGCATTTGATTTTTTCCCCGTGCCACCAAATCCAAATCCAAATTTATCAGTTCCCAAATCAAGCGAGGCTTGATCATTAGACCAACCGACTCGACACAATCCTTCATCAGTTACGGTTGCTTCATAATAATATTTACCACTTTTGTGTAGACCTTTGTTTGCTCTACATCCGTGCCATTCACGCTGTTCACGACTTTGACAACGTAAACCATCAGGAGTTACGGCCATTGCATGGCTACGATCAAAGAGACTCAGTGCCCAATGGGCCGCTGTAAATTAATACACTATCATCATGACAAAATTAAATTACTCCAAAACAAATAAACATATGACTTAAAAAATTCTTTACATGAAGTTCGTTGTCCAGATTGTCCCCCGGATTGGCCTTTTCCCGACTCAATATCTTTCAATGTTTCCCACACTATTTGAAGTATTGGTAAACAAAATGCACCTGTTTTTCCACTTCCTGTTTCTGCCGCCATCAAAACATCTCCACCACCGAGAATTAAAGGAATAGCCTCAGCTTGGACATCAGTTGGCAATCTAAAATAATAATAATATATACCATTTGTATATGAAATCCTGCAGCTTTTTTCTTCTTTTCATTGGATACTATAGGGTGTTTAATATTATACTGAAGATAAAAATGAAACATACGACCACTCTTCATCGTCAATAGCCCGAGCAATCTCCGATAATACTCCCATCTCTGAAACGTCGAAATGATCAAGTAAGTATAGTTATTAATACACATCAGGTGTAATAATTATCTTATGTGATTCAATTAACAAACCTTCAAAAGCAGTCATATTTTATTGGTATATGGTACGAAATAACCGGTGAATAGAGTTAATTTCGAACTCTATGTTGTTGATGGAGGTTGAACCACCTTCAATTTCTCATGTAATTTCACACATTGACACACATATATATATATCATATATGTGTGCATATGTAATAAAGCGCATGCGTATAAGGCATATATTGTACGTAGAAAGCGCGCATAAAATCATGGAAATGTTGAAAATTAAACTGTAGGTAAAACTGAGAAGCTCCAAAATCTCATTAAATTTCTCATCTGAGAACATTGAAAATTTTGATTAAAACGCATGTCGACTGAAATATATAATTAATTGAGAATTAATTGAATGTTGGTATCATATATTTCTCAATTGTTATTAATTACAATGGTATTTTGAGGCATATGTATTCTCTTACAGGAAAATAAAAAAATATTTCTCGAATTTGTATACAGCTATGATATTCAATGGTAAATTAAAAATGCCACATTCAAACATTTAAATCAATGGCGTCCCACATTTTTTGTCATATACCTCATGAAACTAATGCAATTAAATATATTTTACACGCCTACGCTAAACACACTTACATCCGGATCGTTAAACTATATACATATACATATATAGATATATATGTGGTTGTGTGCGTGTCGATTGATGTGGACGTGGTGTTGTTGACGCTGGAAACTCCCGATCAAGCTGTGCATTCATCAATGCTATCATTGCTCGCAATAATTTTTTATTAGTCAATTTGGATATTTCAATTGATATTGAGTGATATTATTCATCAATATAATTGCAGAAATAATGAAATTCGATTCGTGTTATCTTATAGCCACATTTCCATTGGACTACTTTGAAGCAACAATCGCGTCATTGCAATTGGCGTTACCAGGCGTCGCTGACGCGTCACAACTTGTACGTGAATTATATACAATGCACAAACTAAATGTGCAATATGTACATAGATGAATATATACATATCATACGTATGGAAATATATATATATATATATATATATATATATATATGTGTATGTGGAGGTGCATTGTTGAATTTTTGTTATGACATTAGTTAGGTTTTAATGAATATATAGTTGAATTCAAAGTTTTTCAAGTCAGCCATATTTTGGTGTATAAATGGCTGAAGCGTCACCTATGAGCGTCGAGTGATAATTTCATAACCTTTCTGTCTGACGAAACTGTGCGCGCAAATGAAAAGGAACGCGGAATGCAAGGAACGGGGAACTTGGAGCAAAGTTGTGAGCAAACGCACGCATATGTGGGACGGCTTGATTGTTGATAGAGTGTGTTGGTGGACGAGAGATGAAGAGCGGGGCAGCGAGGCGTGCTATAACAGTGCTACCACGACGAAAATAATTGGTGACGTTACTGCAATAGTGCTTGGCAGGCTGCTCCCTCCAAAAAGTTGGTTGAATTGGTAGCATTGTCTTTTTGGTAGTTTACAAATAAAATGGCCGATATGTGAGGCTATTTTATATGGAGATATAAAATATGCAATTTACGTAAAATTAATGACCACTGGCCAAACGTGAAGTTGTGTTGAGGGCAAGTATCAATAGCGGCAAGTGTCCTGATCCTGATCATAATATCAGTGATAGTGCGGGAGTGTTGTGAGAAGAAGGTGGAGGTTGTCTTTTACCGTCGGTTGCCGTCGTGAGACGCCGCGGGGCCCCCGCAATACCGAAACGGCGAGAGAATCACTCACACGATAGTGTGTTGGCTCCAATACACGCAAGAAAAATATAACGTGGGTAAACGACGAATATATATTCCTGTATTTTTTTTGTGTATACGTTGGTGCGTACGGTGGCGCGGCAAATATACAAATAAGAAAGCATTTATTATCATTTTGGCAGGCGGTGAGACGTATTTTAATTGGAGAAACCTCGAGGCGGGAGCACGAGTGTGAGCGAGAATTATCAGCTAAAAGTTGCAATCTGTCGGTGTTGAGCGCGGTGCGCTTCCACACGGGAAAACATATCGGGAGATTGTTTTCTTACCTTGAGTGGGGTAACCCCTTGGGGACCGCCACGCGCTTTTAATCATCACGAGAATAATAGCGTCCCGTGTAGGGATGCAGATATGATACCCACCATTGAATATTACAGCCGAGATACTGGAGTGTGACGGGTATATTTACCTGGAGCCGCTCAAGATACTTCCCGCCGACCAATTCGTCGTTGTGGAACGAGTCGGCGCGGACGATGCGTTGACAGAGTGCGTGGAGGTGCCAACGAGCAGCACAGTGGCCAGTGAAAGTGATCCCGATCACGCTACCCTAGCCAATATGTGCACGACTCCTGGTAATGCGGGCACTGGTTTTGGGTATGCGTGGTCATTTGGCGGTCCTGGAACTGAGACCCGAGAAAATACCCAAGGTGAATTAACCGCCAATATCAGTTACGCTGTTAATAATAATCAGGATCAAGGTACCAGTCAAAAAATTCAAGTTGATATTAAACCCTCCAAGGTGATAAATAGCACAACGCGACGGCCAGTATTTGAAAATTGTCAACAAACACCAACAACTCATCACGGCCATACAGGAGCTCACAATCAAACTACCCACGCTACACATGCACGTGTAAAAAAACATTCGGATGTATTTACATTAACTTGTGATAAAGGCGGGTGTAATTGTGATGCTGCCCATTCAACACCAGCACCAACTATTTTTCCCAATACATTAGTCTTTACAACTGGTGATAAACACGCAATGAGTAAGCACTTTATGACGCCAATTGGGCCACTTCAGCTTACAGCTGAGGAGTGCAATGAAATATTGATGAAGAGAGCTGCTGCAGCTTCAAATCAATCAACTGGTAATAATGTATCAACAAGTCAAGCGGACACGGCCACACACTTTGGTCATGTGCTGACACACGTAAATACAACACAAATTGAATCGAAGGTTAAGCAACAACAGGACATGGGCAGTCAAGTTCGTGTACCAAAGGAGAGGCCCTACACATGTTCGGAGTGTGGCAAATCATTTCTCCTAAAGCACCATCTCACCACTCATGCCAGGGTTCATACAGGCGAACGACCACATATCTGTGTCCATTGTGGCAAAAGTTTTGCGCACAAACATTGCCTCCATACCCACTTACTATTACATAGCGCAGAGAGACCTTATCAATGTCGAGAATGTAAAAAATCATTTACCCTCAAGCATCATCTTGTTACGCACACGCGTGTACATACGCGAGAACGGCCATTTGTATGTCCAGAGTGTGGTAGAGCATTTCCACTCAAGCGTCACTTAGTGACACACAGTAAATTTCATTCGGGCGAACGGCCTTTTGTTTGCGGTGAGTGTGGCGAATCATTTTCACAAAAGGACCATTTGACAATGCATTCGCGCTTCCACGGTAGTCTCCATCCCTTCGTATGTCCCGATTGTGGGGCAACCTTCCAGAGAAAGTTTGAACTCGTCAATCATGGTCGTCTTCATGGTCGTGTGCCGCACTCGTGCACAGTCTGCGGCAAGGAGTTCTTGCAAAAGAGAACATTGCTTGCACACATGCGTTTACACACTGGTGAAACGCCATTCGCATGTACGGTATGCGGTGAAGCATTTTCCAGAAAGATTGATCTAGTTGCCCATTCGAAAATGCACAACGCCATCACCGATGAAAAAACCCTCACTTGCAGGTATTGATATCAATCACTATATCACATAACTTTCCATTTTTGTTTTTTTCTTTTTTTTTTTTCTTTCTCTTCTTCTAATTGTATTTAATTACTAATATTTCGGCCATGACAATGCTGGCGAAAGATAAACAAAGACGCGTCCGTTTTCTTTCTTCCCCTAGGGAATGTGGCTTGGACTTTTCTAATCGAGAAGCACTCACTTTACATTTGAGGTTGCACACGGGTGACAGGACTTTAGTGACAGATTTATGCGGACTTGCCGCGGCATTTCAGCAAACACCCGGTCACTTTCTGACGCCAAACACAACTGGATCGCATCAGGTATATGTTGCGACAGTATGAGTCATTGTCATGGGCATTATGTGCATTATGTACAATAATTAAGTATTTACAGATTAACGGACCAATCGGCGCGGCTGGTGTGAGCCATATGCAGTGTGCGACACAAACATCACCACCCGCTGGACCCAAACCCAAGCCACATTTGTGTCCAGATTGTGGTCGTGGTTTCGCCCAAAAGCATGGACTTTCGCAGCATCAGCGACGTCATACCGATGGTAGCTGTCATATAAGATCGCATGTATGCGATAAATGTGGAAAGGCGTTCTTCCAAAAGAACCATCTGTTGCTGCATCAGCGTCAGCACATGGATCCACCACCAAGTATATTGAGACAACAGCAGCGATTAGCGGCGCAAGCAGCTGCTCAAGCACAGCAGCAAACACAACAGGGCCAGGTTCAACAGCAAAATCAGGGACAGCAACAGGTCCAACAACAGCAAGTGCAGCAATCGCAACAAGTGCAAACTACCCAACAGCAACAAGTGCAACAACAGAGCCAACAGCAATCACAGCAATCCCAACAATCTCAACAGTCTCAACAACAAACGTGTACTGTAGATACAAAGGCCATTCAATTGCAAGCAATACAGCAGCAGGTGCAACAGCAAGTGCAACAACAAGTACAGCAGCATCAACAACAGCAACAACAGGCGCAGCAGCAGCAGCAGCAACAGCAACAGCAACAACAACAACAAGTGTGCTCAGTGGACACAAAAGCAATACAATTAAATGTCACTATGTGAGACGATTTAAAGTGTGATGAATGGAGCGCGGTTAACGCAAATAACGTGGACAGCGACGATCAACATGATGAAAATAGTAATGATGATCACCACCATGTCCAGCTTGATGGCCGTAACTACAACAACCACAATGATGACGCCAATGACAACGACAGCGACGATAATAATGATGATGACGACGAGGACAGTGACGATAACAACAATAACAGCAACCACAATGATGCACCCCCGAACGCGCACCCCGCTGCCACCCACTGCACGCACTTTTCTTGTACTAACATTACACACTAGTTATATATTTATTATATCTAGAAGGAAAATAAATAAAAAAAAACGGAATAATGAGGAAATGAAAGGCAAGGCATGAAATAACCGATTTTATTACAAGAGTGTGTATATATATGTATGTTTAAACAAAATATATATATATATATATATATATACACATATATACATATATATAAAAATTATACATATATTCTAATTATGTGTAAGGCTTGTAACAAGGAAAAAAAAATAAAAATAACCATATATTAGTGTTTTACATATACTTCATCTATCATTTTAATTTTTAGATTGTAAAATTGAAGTACTAAAAAAAAATGACGAATGATAAACAAAATTAGTTGCCTTATCGAAATGATATAAAACTTTTAAATAGAACTATATATTAATTGTTTATTTGATGCGAGAAAAAAAAAAGAACGCGCGCAACAGCATCACCGTTATTTTTCATTTTAATTTTAATTAGTAGGATATGAATTTATAAAAAAGAAAAATAAGAATACAAAATATACATATTGAATAAATAAAAAAAAAATCACAAATTATGATGATCCTTAACATTCCTTATTGGCCCTATATATATATATATATACATGAGAACTTATATTTTTACTCAAGTGTGTACGGTTTATATATGATAGCTCTATTTTTAGGTTTTATTCGATAGAATCATTGAAATGTGCGCGTGAAAAATAGAGCAAAGTATTGTTCATAAAGTTTAATAGGAATGAAGCAGATCAACTAATGATAGCGGATTGAAATAGAATATCTAAGACGACAGTGTGAAAAACAAAAGATATGTACATATATTGTTGGATAAGAACAAACGCTGCGGACTTACCGCGCCCTATTAAACAACGCTTCAACCCGCGCAAATAATATCCCACATCATTTACATTATTTAATGTTATGTGCCGCCAATCACGATGATCATTGTCCCATTATTGTAAATCACAGGCTCTCATTCAACTCTTAACTAAAAAAATATATATACATATATATATATATATATATATATATAT
>CAJUYH010006693.1:0-19440 GCA_910591685.1 Galerucella tenella
CTGGGAAGTTCAAAGCTGTATTGTAAAGAAGATTAACTACTTCAATATTATGTTACTTCTTATTTAATGGAACATATTTAACTTTATAAAAGAAAGCTTACCGGGTGCACCTCACATTACAGTCTTTCACAATAGCCTACATATTATATTCTCGACGTCTCTTAATAAAAAAGCCCCATTATAAACAATAAAAACCAATTAAAAATACTCAACACACACACAAATAAGCAGAATAGTTTATAAAAACAAAAACTGGACTAACTCAAGATACACACGTCGTGAAACGTTGTTCTGAAATTGTTAGGTTACGATGTTAGCGCTAAAATATGTGGAGGAATCTGCATCTAGGTATGACTATAACGGCGTTACAGTTCTCATTCTGGTTTTCATTGAACTAGCAATTTTAGTACTGACAAGACTCTCAAGGTGGCAGCATCCTCGAGCGTTCAGAGTGCCCCTACCCGTGGCCTCTGTTAGTGGGTAGGGTAGAAAATTCATGGAAAATTGACTTGTGATTTCTGCTTAACGGAGTAATAAGGTTGTTGTGAGTCATTAAGGAAGAATTGGAGTGGGAATATTAAAAATATTATATTGCAACGTTCTTATTTCATTACCATGACACTATTTCAGAGCACTATTTTCATTTTGTGTTTTTGGAACTTCAGTTCTTCACGTTTGAGCGACCGGGGGTCGCGACGCAAAAGATCTGACCGTTACGTTACGTTATGTTACGTTACGTTGTGTTACGTTGCTTCGTTATGTGCCTTGCTTGCGTGCGTGTGCTCGCTCCTGAGTCTCACTCTCGTTTACGAAGCAGCGATTCATATGCTTCGGTCGGGAATCGAACCCGGGCCGCCCACGTGGAAGGCGAGCATTCTACCACTGAACCACCGACGCTATATTAAAATTCTATGCAAAGCTGGTATTCGCAGTGCTAGTGATCTACTTGAATTTGTTCGGATACATTTTTACTATTATTTCCATAATTTTATTTGCGCGATTGATCTTTTTTGTTTATTAACAGCATCGGTTGTCAAAATGACATGAGGATTAAGGAGTCTAGCACATTTACTTTTCGAAATACAGGGTGTTGAAATTTTGAAAACTCGAATGTCTTAATTCGATAACTTGAAAATGGATGGATGAATTGATTTGACATTTGGCAGGTTGTTTTTAAATGTACTGGTGTGTACTGGTATTCGCATATTTTGATAGAAATAGTAGTTTGTGCAACTAGTGTGGATATGATGGCCATATCGCACGAGGACAAAGTTTGAGCACGACGCCGTAGGCGGAGTGCTTAATCGTTCAAGTGCGATATGGACAATCCACACGAGTCGAACAGCATATTTTTTCTACGACCCACTTGAGAAAAAATCTAGAAAATAAAAATTTCTATAAACTGTAATATAACTTCAAATTAAAAATTTAACAATTTAATTTCATGTTTCCATTAATTTTTTTGTGGTGAACGTACAGTTCCTGAATGTCCAATTTGTATAATGCTACGGTTTCCCTTTTTAAATATACGAAAGTAGATGTTGCCAGTCGGACTCCCTCATGAAGGGTACCGTACCTTCAAACGTCTAATTGTTGTCGTTATTAATATCAAGCAGAATAAATATTTTAAAATAAAATTAATGGTAAAAAAAACTTCCTCACGGGGAATCGAACCCGGGTCTACCGCGTGAGAGTCTGGTATGCTTACTACTCGACCACCAAAGAATATGCAAATTGTTTATCTATAACGTCGAATGCATTACATAATTTTTTTCCTACCGTGTGTCCCGCGACCGGTTCTACTTTTTTTCTAAACGTGGCTCTACCTTGTATGTATAATTTTGTTACTGTAGAACATTTGAGAGTTTTACAAAGAAATTTTTTTTTCATTCCACCCTGATTGGATGAGTTTTAAAGTGAGTATAAGTAGTCTGTGATGAACAAACAGTAAGAAAATATGAAAACTTTTAATAATCCATCAGACAGGAGCTCGTACAAGATCTCGAAACTTCAGGACAACTTATATTGTTATTACAACTTCTTGACAGGTTCGTAACAGGACTTTAATGACTATTTGTGTCAGTTGCCAAGGACTCAGTAACCATGAACGAACCCTTTGATGGAATTAAATCGTAACAAGCAATTGATGCTTCAGATTAAAAAGTACTTTGAAACTTGTTTGAACAGCTACTAGTATGCTCAAAGCAATATTATGCACGGTGCAAAATTTATAATCTCACGGAGATAACTTGGAATGATGATTTAATTATCACACAGCACGTCCTTGAGACATCCATTTATGATAATAATATTCTAAAAATGTAAACATAATTTTGTGTTGACTTCATACCAAAGTACACCAATAGGTTTTTCGTTTAATTACAGTTTCCTGTTACAACTGTCATATTTAAGTGAAGCGTGTTATCAATAGAAGTCAAGATGATAATATAATATTATTGTAACGACTTACAGATTTGGAGATTATAAGAAGCGAAGCCCGACGCAATCTCTTTGATCTTTGGGTAACAAAAATGTATGACCTTGAGAGACCGAAGTTGACAGATAACTTAGTAGCAAATACACTAAGGAAATGATGAAACTCTCCAATATCGGTAATATAATTGGTCGACAAAGCTAAGGAAAAGTATCTTACTATGAAAATGACTCCTTTCAGACATGCGCATACAAAAAAGGATCGGCTGCCCGTTTTTAAATGTTTATTTCGTGCCAATTTTAGTACTTCCTGTTATAGCGGCAACACAAATACTTGATCTGTGAAAATTTCAGCTGTCTAACGATAACGGCTCATGAGATATAGCCTGGTGATCTGGTGAACAGCGAAGTCTTAGCAATTGTGTCTGTTTTTTACCCTGTGGGTACGCGGCGGAGCCATAAAATTGAAATGAAGTAACTGTATTCTGTATATTGAATTATTTTCCAGAATCAGTATATTTTTTCCCTATAAAACATACCCAGACAAGAGGCAATAATAAATGAACGTTTGCTCGACTCCCGCCCATTCCACGTCGATAGTTTGAGCAGTCGATACGTTTGGCCAAACGTAATTTATGAACATTGGACTGTCCACCCACAAGATTAAGTGCAAAATATCTCGATATTCAAAGTTTGTTCAGTTATTTGAGTTTTAATCTCCTTCCGAATACAATTTACGAGGTATCTTAAAGTTTAATATTCATTGTTTAATGTACAATGTGGAAACAATTTAGTTAAATGATATAATTTACAATTTTTTCAGTTTTCTACAACCAAAATAGGAAAATTAGATGAGAACGACCGCTTGTTCCACATGTATTATAATTACTCCTTTTAATATCACCAATTTGTTTTGTTGGAAAATAATTCATGTTCCTATTGATATTTACTAATCTATAACTGAATAAATTAAAATGGGGTGAGTTTGGTAAGGTGATACAAACAATTAAATTGAGTTTTCCCGATATTTGTTCAATTGAAAATCTCGTTCAGGACCCGTGTTTTAACTATCTGGGAATTGAAAATTCCCCCACGTAGTTCCCTTCGTCCTGTGGATATCCCTAATTTTTTTTCGTTTGGCTCTCAGAGTCCAGTTTATGACTATATGGCCACTAAACTTCTCCCCAGTCCCAAATATGAGGTAGAAATACCTCACAGAAAGGACTGGCAAGACCCAAGCAGACTAAAGTTTTCCCGAGGAGAGACGTGGTACACAGACGGGTCACAGAGTGGGGAAGGAACAGGAGCAGGGGTGTATAGTGAAATGAGAAACACAAGATGCTCCTTCTCTAGGAGAACATACCTTTGTATTTCAGGCAGAGATTTATGCTATCCTAGAATGTGTCAGAATTAACAAACATAGGACTAACACTCATACTAACTGACAGCCAGGCAGCCCTTGCAGATTTAAACAGCCGCAAGGTTACATCTGACTGACTGGTAGAGTAATGCCAGAAAGAACTAAATGAACTAGCAGACCACATTAAAGTAAGACTAGTGTGGGTGCCGGGACATAACGGTATTTTTGGAAATGAACAAGCTGATGAACTCGCGAGAAGAGGTTCGGCAACAGCATATGTTGGACCAGAACCAGCTCTTGGGACTACAAAGAAGGTAGTCCGAGGGCAAATACCAAAATGGGTACAAAGCCAGCATAGACTTCAGTGGAGGAACACTCCAAAGCAGGTACACAGTAAAACCTTCATAGAGGTGATACATATGTAAAGCGGGCCGAAGAACTACTGAATGTTAATAGGAATAAGTCAATAATTATTACAGGTTATCTAACGGGTCATACTCCGGTAAAAGATCACCTGCATAAAGTGAGGTTATATAACGGGGATCTCAGCTGCAAACTATGTGACATGGAGACCGAGACCGTAACCCTCATCTTATCTGTCTGTGAGGCACTGGACACCTGACACTGGACACTGGGCAAAGACAGGCATCTCTTCAAAAAGTTCTCAAACTGTATTAAAGGCTGAGGAAAGTTTATTAAAAGCCAAGGAAGAAAGAATTGACATAAGATTAATGTGGGTACCAAGCCACGCCGGAATAATAGGAAATGAAAGAGCAGACAAAGCTGCAGCAGAAGGTAGAAACATGGAACAAGGCATGACAAATCAAGTAAACTATACAGAAGTCTTTAAAACAACAAATGAAAATACTTGGAAAAATTGGAGGAAGGAATACAAACAGCTGGCTACACAAAAAGGGAAAATGTACAAAGAAATAGCTGGAGAACCAAATAAGAAACCATGGTTTAATGAGGGAAAATATATCTCTAGAAGACATATAACACTAATGTGTAGGATGAGAACAGGACACTGCATTACGCCAGCACACCTACACAAAATAGGGATGAAGGACAATCCATATTGCGAATGTGGGGAGTATGGGGACCTCAATCATATAATCCTGGGCTGCAATAACAGAGCACAACAAAACGAGGTACTGTACAGGAAATTGATAACAAACATAAAGGGACCAATAAGTTTAAATGACATTCTACAACAACCCGCATCAAAAGTAGCTAGAATAGTAATAAATCATTTAGTAGTAAATAACATTAGTACCTATTTAGATTCATGCTAACGCACAAAACCCTAGCTTATAGAACCTGCATAGCTGGAACACAACTTACACAACCAATTGAAATATCAACACATATATATATAAATATTAAACATATTATATTTCAGAATCACACCTAACAGAATCCATTAAACCTGGCGCAAACCTTTGTGAAAGGTTCTGGATACGCAACAGAACGAGAAGAGTCTTGACCTTTGTTAAACCCTAATCCTTCCCAATAAAAATCAATTTGAAGAGACGCACTGCAAGGTGCACTCTTCAAAAATGAACACGAAAATACAATACCATGTCCTATAGGATAGGAGGCCATTGTAATTTAGAGAAAAAAAGGCACTGGACTCGAGGAGACAAACAATCTTCGGAGAAGCCAATATGCCACGTGAAGTATATGGCACACATCCAATGGACCTATATCGTCTACTCGAAGGTATGGGGATAACTGGATGGGTGGACTAATGGGAGTGGAGTACAAAAGGCTGCAGTGCTCCCGGCTTCAGAACGGCTTCCAAAACACAAAAAAAAGTCCAGTTTATGGAGATGTTTGAAATCTGAGAGGAAGGAAGACGATTCATTTCACAGTCAAAAGTCAGCTGACACTAACCAAAACAGAAGAGCTTCCCAAAGTAAAGTATAGGATTAAGTATGGGGAACTTATTCTCAGGAAGTGACTGTATCTGTAGAGTAAGAAGGATGAGTGTAGGCTCACAGCACTTAGGCCACATGTGACCCATTGTACATCCTCCCGAGGAGTTGTCCTCCTAGGTCATCGTCCATCCTGTCCTTCCCAGGAAGGTGGACGCAGGAAGGTGCACAGATCACTAGGAAACATCTCCGTTATATCGACAGGTGTAGGCCAAGACTCACCGAACACACACTCTCTTATTGACGATAACTCCGGGCACTCGCATAAGACATGCCTGACAGTTTCATCTTCCTGTTCTCACATCCTCCATAGAGGTGTGTCCACTACCCCCATAGTATGCAGGTGTTTCCTCAGTTGACCGTGGCCAGTCAGAAATCCAACTGTTAAACGTAGGTTTTTCTTGTTCATCGCCAAATATTTCTTCGGCGCTAGCTTCCCAGGGTCGCCCAGGGTGATCCTGGCAAGACTGCATCCTTTGATTCCATCCTATCTCTTAAGGGATTGAGCATAGTTGTAACGTTTGGCTAGTTCCGCAATTGTCGAAGTCGTTATGCTGTAGGTGTCACTGGGTCCTGAAATTTTTAGTCCAGCAGCTTCCCTGGATAAAGAATCAGCAATGCGTGCCATTTAACCCACCTCAGGATAATATTGTTATCTGCCGAGGCGTTAGCTGAATCTTGGTGGCACTCTTGTACTAGCCCCAATAAATTCAAGGCTGGTAGGGCTTGTCTACTATCAGTGCAGAGTGTTATGTTTTTGCTAGAAATTCCTTTTCTGGTTAGTTCTTTTGTGGCAATTGTGGGAGTAAAGTTAGTTCTGTTTGAACCACGCTGGTATTGTTTCCCATTCCCCACTCAATCCTTAGGCTTAGTGCTCTCCATTAAACTTCACATCCTGAGCCTTCTTTCAGTTTTGAACCATCTGTATATATGAGTATTGCATTTGCAGCATCTGGCTCTGTGTTCTGTTTCATTTGTATTTTATAGGGTTTATTAACCACAAACCTGGGTTCAATTGAATCATTGGCTGCCTGCAGCAGAGGTAGCGCAGTAAGCGCTTCTTGCCATATTCTGAGCCTCAATTGGCCCACTCCTACTTCGGGGTTTACACCAGCCGTGCGCAATCGTACCATGGCCATTAACGCAACCTCCTCAGGAAATGACTATTATATATGGAAGAATATTAGAATGGATGTAGCTACAACCGCGATAAGAGCTTGAAGCTGGTGGACTTCTTCAAGAAAGTAGGGCTGAGCGAAGTGATCTACATAAAGATCTGAAAAGGTCGCAGTGAAAAAGGCCAGTCATAATATCTAATCTAATCTAGGTCGTGCAGCTTTAAAAACCACTTGCACCAGGTAAAATATAGGCACTAGTGTATGTTTTTGGGAAGGGCATTCAATAAGACCTGGAAGATCCATTGTGCCCCCTTCTTCTACTAATTTCCTGAGAAAAGTTGCAGGGACTAGTAGTTCATTAAGTACTAGAGCCCACAGAAGGCTTATATGTTGTTCTTGCTTCACTATCGGTCAAGATAATATTGAACAATATTATACTTGAAACTCTTTTCTTGACTGTTGTCTTGAAAATTACAAAGTGCTCGGTGCGAGAGGCAATAAATCTAGCAAATCAAACGTTTCAAAATAACAAGTACTTTTCATTAAAACTTTGTTTACTTATAGTCATTTTAATGTATAAAAATCGATGTTCAAGCAACAACAGGAAATACTTTGTTTCTATATATATATCTATATATACAATATTATATATATATATATCTTTTTCCATACTCGTTTTATAATCTTTTGAATTTTTTTGGTATAGAAAATAACATATAAGAATGAACTGTCATTGAATTGAACTTGGAAATCATATTGTGTGACATTTCTATGAGACAACAAAGACCATAATAACTATTATGTTAAAAAAGTAATATTTTATTTTAGTCTGTGTCGTTGTACAGTTGATTGTGAAGAATTTACAAATGTTGAAAGGAAACGAACTGAAGTATGTATTTCTTCATTTGAAGTGTACCTGAAAATTGAATAATCAAAATTGGTTGTTATTGACTTCTCCCCAATGTTTAGTTTTTCTTTAAACGTATACATTAAAGATACATTTTTTGTCTATTCTATTCCTGATAGTTATAGTGGCTGTTAAAACTGCTCTTTTCGTCCTAACTTTTTTTCTTGATATTTTTTGACTTGAAATTTTTATGCTTGGGAAACCAAAAACATTTTTTTCCTGTATCCTGTATACATCAAGACAGGAGGGAGCTCCTGTAAGTTTTCTTAACAAATAATATACCATAATATAATGCACATCAGAGAAAACGAGACTTCTATGAAGTGTACGCAATTTCTCAAGTTTCTTAATTATTAATTAGAACTATGAACATACTATATAAGTGATGCCAACATAAATAATGCCAGATGAGTTTATTTATTCATACCGTTGGAATTCACAGATGCTTCTATCTCGTATTATTTAAGGTTGGTACACTTTTTGTAAAAAAATAATTTTCATATTTTTTGTAGCTTTTGTACTTTTTTAAATGATTTACCAACCTTCTCCACTTTTGGGGTTGGTTGGCTCAGATTAAAGGGTGGGTTGGCACAGAATTAGACAATAATATAAAACTATATAGAAAATATTTTATTAACCCATATTTAACAACGAAAAGTTTACTTTGAACTTGAACATTGACTGGAGTATATTAAGTACCAAGTATCAAAACCATTACTTCAGTCACGAGTTGACTGATGTTTTTGATTCTAGGTGCTTACTATACTTTTTCTACGAAAACAGGAAAAAATATAATAATTGTATTATATTATATTATTTTAATTATATTCACAAGATGACAGGCTATGACTGACGTGTCATTGAAAAATCAAATGACGCAGAACTACAAAAATTATCACGTGATATTAAATATAGATTACAGAAGATACACTTGATGTGACGTTTGAGAAACAAAAGATAAATGAGATATGACTTTTACCACTTTAGACACTAGTGTTTAAAGAGACGTTTTGCGAAAGTCAAACCTTTGTTTTAGATGCGGTTTTAGAGACCGAAGTAGAAAAGAGTATATTATTTATTCCAATAACCAATAAACACCTAAGACATTCATTGAAAATTCATAAATATTTATGGTATCTAACGTACAAAATCTTCATAAAGAGCTTCTCCGTGATTTTTATTACCTTCAGTTTGAATCCAAGATACTGGTTGTTGTTTTTGGATAATCTTCATGATTTTAACCTCTTTTTCGAAATATTGGAAAACGTGTTTTGTTGTCATGGAATTACTCAAACAATTGAGAATGAAGCACTTGCCCTTCTTATGTTTACTCTGAATTCTTCGAAGTGTATTGTAATTTTGTATAACGTCAATCAAGAAACGAATCACATAAAATATACACAGTATGTACAATAGTAAAATTATTGATACGAAATACATGTTTTATTTCATAGTATTAGCATTATTTTTATGTTATTACTAGTTGGAAAGTATTTTTGGAAATTATTGATAATAAATAATTAAGTAGGTAAGTAGTGATAATCTATTTGTGATAAAGTAATCTTCATTATCTATAAATAGACGATAAAGAAAAAAAGTGTACAGAATGGAATGTCACTGGTTTTATTTCGAAAAAACCATTACACATTAACTATTATACAAGAGACTACCAAAGGACTTTCTGCTCGAAGCACACGCAAGATTTTTTCTACGATCACACCAAAATAAAATTAATTGCTATAGTTTGTACTTAGCCGTTTCCAGATTGCAGTTTCCTATGTACGTAGGCAACACTTACTACATTAATGTCAGATATTTTTTAGACTTCCCTATTTCTCAATAAATTGTTACGGAAAATACTGTTGGATACTTTAATTGGAAAATAGTATATTACGTAACGTGTGTGGTAAGAAGCATTTTACGCACGAATGGAAAAGTAATTCCGTGAGTGCGTGAAATGATTTACAACACGAGTTACGTACTATACTATACCTCTGGCCTACGTACTTGTACTTGTATTTATAGGAAGCATAAGAAATAATAGTTACATAATTAGAGGTGCTTGGTAAATTCATCTCTATTACTCCATTACCAATGAAAGAAGCACATTAAAGAACTAACGTTTAATCATTATTAATATACCTATTGTTGATAATCAAAACCCCATTTTTCAATTATAATCAATACATACTTGGGATTTTCAAAGTTAAACGTGGCCATATCGAATGTTTTCAAATAGTAAATTTTGAATAAAATGGAGACGTCTATTGACAGTTGCTAGGGAAGCCGTGCGATTAACTTTACAGCTGTGCGTTTTTTTTACAGTGCGTAATAGACGTCATTACATTGATACCGACTGTGTGTTATTGACTGATTACAGGGGGGGTCGTAGGTAAAATATTTTATTCAACAGTTTATATTAAAATAACTACTAGCTTTCTTCTATCTATGAATGAAATCAAGCGTGCGCCAAAGTTTCTTTCTGCTTAAGAACGCCAATAATGTCAAATTATGACAGCTCTCGGAAAACATCAACGCAGCAGTTGATTTTAAAGGCACAAAAGACGACTTTCGATATTTGTCGTAGAAAGAATATCCATATTATAAAAAGTGAGCCACTACAATCAAAGTGGTCATCCCAAAAATGTTAGAATTTTTTTTCTGTAGCTATATTTTATGATGCCTGTCACAAGAAATGATGTATGAATAATTGAAGGGTCTCTTTAGACGAATTGAATTGGAGACCGCCTGCATAGTTCACATTTCATAAAATAATTGTCAATAATACAAATAAACAGAAACGCCGATACTTCATTTTACGTTGAACCAACCGTACCGTATGCAACGCTGCGCTTAAATAAGTGCAGCGAACTATCAGGGCTTAGTTTTAGACCATCAAGGGGAAGAAATGTGTTTAAAAGAGCTTGAAGAGCACGTTCGTAGGTCCCAGCTAAATATTTCACAATCGCGTGAAATAGATTTGTTATTTCACTGGTGGCCTTTACTTACGCATTTGGTTTGTTATTTAGGCTGTGGCTTGCGCTCGCAATTTTTTTTTATCTTTTTGACAATGTGAATGCCTTACAAAATATATGATAAATTTTATATTTTATATTTGGGAGGAAATACTTTGGTTAATTAGAAGATTTGTTGGGAGCTCTGCAGCACTGTAGCTCTTGTGTACTAGCCGCCACTTTCACCCAGAAACAGTTGAATATTATTAACAGCCTCACAAATTTCATTAGACTTTAACCATGCACCACTCTCTAAAGGTCGGTCGAAACATGCAACAGAACATAGTAGCGTAACTCCGCCGCGTATCAAGTGTGGACGGTACTGCGTAACAACGTAACAGCGTAACGTCGTAACAACGCAGCGTCCCATCAGTTGTCGGTTTTTCTCCGTCGCATCAAAGAAATGCTACGCGTGCAAGTTACACCCCAAATCATCAAGTTTGGACGTGTATACAAAACATCGTAGCGTAACGTTTGGTTTTGGTTTCGCATTAACAGTTTTAGTATTGAATTCAATTTAATACGGAGTGGACGGAAGAGACTGTGCTCAATTTTATCTCCAGTCGCCAAAAATTTTTTTATTTTTATTTTACCGCATCAACCTCTAGGGTTATGAGCGGGGACAAAGTGTGACTACATGAAAAAACATACAATAGTTCTTATATTTTAAAATAGAGATTGGAGTCTTTCAGAAATTTGAGTACTTTTTCACAGTTTTCACTTAACGCGCGTTTGATATTAGGTGGGATGTTGTTAACTGTTCTTCTAACACTAAAACTTGCACAATCCAACAGTATATGTTTTATGGTTAGAATCACATCACATATTAAACACTGCTTTGGTGGTTCTTTATTGAATAAATGCTGGTGTGTGATGGCTGAATGTCCTATTCTTAACCTGTTTAAAACAACCTGGTCTTTTCTGTTCGTGGAAGTGTCAATCTGGATTTTACTGATGGCATGATTTCTCTAAGTAGTGAATTGGTTTCTTCCCATTTTTTTTGCCAGATATTCCATACAAAATCCTTTATAACTGGTTTGAAATCGGAAACTGGAATTTTTTCAAAAAATGTTAGATTTTCGCTGCTTATTTTCGCTGAGGAGTTTCATGACATAATGGTAAAGACAGTTGAAATTGATCAATATTGAAATCTGATCTTTTTAACCTTTCATAAAATGGTAAGTATTTTTTCTGGGTGTCTGGGATAGTATTTCTACCATGAAATATTGTTGAAAAGGAAGGATTGTTGTTTTTTAGAACCGATACTCTAGATGCATAGCATAAAGATAGATATAGACGTCTTAGATATAAAGGGGGTTGTGATGTGATAACTTGGAGGCTACTAACAGGACTTGTTCTGAAAGCTCCTGAAACTATTCTTAGAGAACTGGTCTGTATAACATCTAATTTGTGTAGAAGAGTGCTGCTGGCTGAGCTGTAGCAAATGCTGCCATAGTCAAGTTTACTTCTAATAATTGACTGATACAGGTTAATCAGTATTTTGGTGTCGGCTCCCCAGGAATGATTTGATATGACTCTAAGTAAGTTTATTCTCGTCTTTAATTTATCAAAAACTCAAAATCTGTTGGCGACATTCTTGTAAAATTTTTATATAAACCACTAATCGCTTGAAATTTTAAATCCAAGAGTAAGTGTTGGCCACCATACGTAGTTCTACTTGTGTATAATTGTGTCTGCCACCAACGCCCTATTGGCTTGCGTTTTTTCTTTTGTTGCACTAAATAATGCATCACGATGTAACTTGCAGCCGCAATGTCCATTTTGTCTTAACACGCTGAAAACATATATGGGACGGTGTAATGATACGCGTAGATGATACTTCACAAAATTTTTGCATGCCGAATTTTGAATCGCAACATAACCTCGTCGCGTAACGATAGGATGCTGCAAAGCGGAGTTACGTTACTCTGTTCTGTTGCATGTCTGGACCGACCTTAACGTTTCGAGTGACCCTACCCTGGTACCCTTTTATACAGCGGTGTCCCATCAAAACTTTCCAAAAATTCCTATTGCAGTATCACTCTTGCTTATGCAATTTATTGATTTGTTCATTCCCCATACGGTTCTGCCATGAAGGTTAGAGAGGAGGAGACTAAACGACAATATGCGCTTTCAAGTAAAAATGGCACAGATTTATGTTCCATAATAGATAGTTCGAAATTCCCCACCAGAGGCGCAAGTGTTTCGCTCTGGTCTAAATTTGGACAATTACTCTATTTAAATGCATGTAACTATAACGAGAATGTTTAGGAATTGCTCAAATTTTTGCGAAAATATTGAGATTTGTATCATTTACAATCATAAACCTAGCTTTAATTAGGATTATCATCAACTTAATAATTTTTGTGAATTAATCCTTCAATTTTAAATTATAAGAATGTTAAATCCTCAATGAAATAATAACAAACGAAATTTGAAAAGTAATAATGCGGCACAAACTTTAGTGGAGAAATTCAATTCTTTCAAAGTCATGTTTGAATTTATATCCCTATTTACAAGGGTATGGGGACTTGCTTTAACAGGACATTGATTGATGCAGCAACATTTAACAATTATCAATTAACATTTATCAATTAAAAGTTAAACTACTCATTTTACTATGACTCCATTTATGCAGACAATTAACAATTATTATTCATCATTTAACAATTACGAAGTTGGCCAACTTTCAACTTTCTTGAACTAAATAGACCAAATTTTCATCTAGTGCGCAACTAGTACGCAGATCCTTACTTTTTTCATAGAAAAGCGGTTGACTTAGGGTTATGTTGTGTGTTTGTTTATTTTCAAGTTATACTAATAAGAGAAAAAAAGTCTTAAATTTGACTATACACTTCAAAATTGTTCCAATGCACAAATAGACATGAAAATGTACGGTTATTGTAACTAGAACCTCGGTGTTGTGCGCATGCTCACTATTTTCTCTTAATTTATAATTGTGTCTGCATAAACGATGGCAGTTCTACTAATTGTTAAATGATAAATCTTAATCGTTAAATGCTAATTGATAATTGTTAAATGTTGCTGCATAAATCCACACTTACAGTGTATAGTCTGCATTAGATTCCAATTCCAGACCTGAACTTGTTTATTTAGGCTTTTACTGTGGTTTTTCTATAAAACACATTTTTTAAACGCCAAGCTTATAGTTTGGCAAGTTTATCTGAAGCTACGCGGCATCGGTAAGAGGCGAGGAAACATGGCGCATATCTGTCATAAACGTACGGTAGCCATTTTACCAAGTAAAATTGAAAATACAAAGGTCACTGACAGTACCAACGCCACTGGATGAATCAATATCAGTCAATTGACGAAGTGAGAGGGAAGATCACACGCACGCGCTTGCCAATAAGAAGTCAGCTGGTCAGGCCTTTCGATAAAAATCACCAATTATGTAATGGGCTCGTTTAAAATTCTTAAATTATTTTTAACTGTCGTAAAACAAAGTACTAAGGATAAAAATATGATACTGAAAATTTCATGTCAACAGAATATGTTGTTTTCCTAATACAACTAATTAAACAAGCATACCGTAGCGGGTGACTGTGACGTCACCGCATATGAAAGTTAATGTGCACAAACATTACGCTTCTGATTGTAACGTGCCCTGCGTAGAATTTATTTATTTTGAATTACTTACAAAATTTTTGTGTTAATGAAATAAAATGTGTGGACCTAATTTGAAAAAACAGACTCATTAAATCTTCCAGAAGTGGACTTGCTAATGATTATTTTTTAAATTATATTGAATCATAATTTTATACTTTGTGACTCATCGTTTTTGGCTGTTTTCCGACCAGAATGATTATTATTAGAAATGTCAATATTTTCATAAATACATGCTCTCTCAAATGATATACAGGGTGATTACAGATGTTTTATTTTATTCCTGGTCTGGTGGACGAAGTTACGGAGATAACGCTACAGGTTACTCAGTAAAAAATTAAATCACCAATGTTGAAAAGAACAAGAAATACTTATTTTGATGAAGCAGGTAATATTGGTTCCAAATGTTTACATCAGATACAAATGCACATGCACCTAAAATTTGAATCAATTAAAATAATTTCTTTTAAAACATATAATATACGCCAGTTTTGTTGATGATCTACTGAAAAAGATAACCTGTTTTCTGGAAAAAGCAGTATTTAATAAAATTTAATATGTGAAGAACTGACCCATTATTTTAATAAATAATTTGGAACATTAATAACACCACAAGCTATAAGAACAATATTATATACTTTTTTTAATAAATTTAGATTAATACAAGCGTGTGGTTTTCAATAACCCTCTCAATTTGGATTCACAACGTATTTTTTAAGCGAGTGTCACAAAAAATGAAGTTTTACGGATCTATTAACGTCCCTAAAGTGTATCTTTTTTGGCCGCTTTTTTACTTTACGGCCGCTTTTTTACTTTACGGCCGCTTTTTTACTTTACGGCCGCTTTTGCAAACAAAGTCATTATGAGGGCAACCTACTAGAAACATTTAATTTGCTTATTTGAGTTATTTCCACGTCCGATATTAAGATTGTCAAATTATGAAGGCGGCCTACTAGACACACTTAATTTGCATGTTTGAATTATTTACCCATAAAACAAAAGGAAAGGTTCCGTTGCCAGGCTGTTTATTTACAAGCTTTCCGTTTCTGTCAGTGAAATGAAATGTAAAATAAATAACTAACAAATAATAAAAACCACATTTACGGTGTTCTGTTTATCATACTTACTGTAAGTAATTCTGTACACATCTTTGTTACTTAATAATACACTTTTCATTTGGTTAATAAAAATTTGAATCTAATCTTCCAGTTTCGTCTCTGTTTAGAAACAAAATTGTAAAAAAAAGTTGTTACCTATTTGATGAGACACTCGCTTAAAAAATTTTGTGTGCACCTCGGCCGTATGATATTTTTGGCCTCACCTGAAATTTGCTTGGCCTCGGCTACGCCTCGGCCGCAAATTTCAGATTCGGCCAAAAAAGATCAACATTACGGCCTTGGTACACAAATAACTATTATAAGGTAATTTGAGTCTTTTTATGCTTTTTCTGCCATTCCATTTTTTTGCATCCTTATTAATAGAAATAGATGTTTTGGTAGATGTTTTAATCGTAATGATTTTTCATTCTAGAACCGCACAATATTTATAGATTTTTTTTCTCTGGTTCTGGTCCATTGAGTCGAATACTTAGTTTGAATTATTTCTAAACGTTCTTATTTCACAAACATAACACTGTTCAGAGTTTGCTAAAACGCATAATAAAAAATAATTAGCATATAAGCAAGCAAATTACTGTTACTAGCTAAGTAGTCATCTAAACGAAAACCGATCGGCGCGGTATTTATCCGCTCTCTGAACAAGAGATTTCATATGCGATGACGTCACGCCTGAAATTCGGAGAGGAGCACTGTTTAATGCTTATAATTTTTTTAGGTGACTTAGGAGTCTCGCTGACGTCCAATTTTTTGCACAGAGCCTCAAAATGATGTGCTCTTCCTAATTGTGAAATAAAAAAATATGTAAATGAGCCCATTCGGAGGGTGTGTTAATTATGGTTTCGTACAACGCTGCCAGAGCTTGGAGAAGCCCATAACAAATTTGGAAAAGTGTTCATCTTTCAACATTCATAAATTGAAAAAATAATGTTAATGGAAAAAATCCAAGGGAACAAACACATTAAAGAATTAACGATCAATCAAATTGTTAATAATAAAAAGTCCCTTTTCTAATTATTATCACTACATACTTAGCACTTTGACTTTTTCATAGTTAAACGTGGCAATATCGATTGTTTTGACTGCATTCCTTTCACGGCTTCAGATAAACTTGCCAAAGTATACCTGGAGTCTAGCATCTCATTCCTGTATGCATTTTGCTTTAAAGTCCCTGCGGCCTGAGTCCATAAGTTAAGGGGTTCCACCTATTTTTTCCTATTTTATTATATGGGTACCCAAAAAAGTTGTTTCAATTCGTCATTTTGCTAATTATTTCGCTATTTTATGCGGGGAACACTATAAACACTATGATACTTTTTATCTATGATCTTTTGCGCATTTAACATTTTATTATTCGTAAATGTTTTATTCCCCCATACACTAATAAAATTTTATTATTGATTATTTCCCAACAGTATCTAATTCCTTTATTACTGCTCTTATCAGATAGGCTATATTATGTTTAAATAACTATAGACACATAATTCAAAACGTAGTTTACATAGTTTCGTTCGACATAAGGAGTCGATACTTTTGTGCAAGTGTATCAAGAAAACGATGTAAGATAGTGCATTACAATCGTTGATTGAACAGAGTTAAATATGGACGGTGAGGGTATTATTGCGGTTCTAATAACTTATATGATATGTAGTTTACTATGGGCTGTATATAACTGCGTTGTTAATTATCTCACTTTAAAAAGGATTCCTGGAGACGGGAAGTATTATATGCTGAATTGTTTAAGTAGTGCTATGACTCTTAAGTGCATCCAAAGGAACTTTGAATTAGCTCTCTTGAAAAATAATCAAAATCAGTTCAAGTCCATACCAACTGTTCAAGTTGTTCAGAGTACTGTTAACAGAGAAAATGGAAAAGTTGAAGGCGAGGATATATATGAAGATTTTGAAAATTATTACTCCAGACCTCCTGTCGAAGGAGATCAAAAATTTTGAATTGTAAGGTTATGTTTAGTTAGTTTTATTAAAATGTTAAACTGATAGAACTTATCTTGTGTGTTACCAGTTTTTTCAAAGTTACTTTAATACACTGTCCGTCAAATGTATAACACTGACGTTATTGAAGTTATAAAAGTCCACAACTATTTGAAGAAAACCACACTCTAAGCACTTAACGTTAGGAGTTCCATGATTGGTCCCTTGTTCATACAGAATATTAAAATAGTGAAATGTACTCCAATATGCTGGAAAACACTAATTGTTGCCGCAAGACGAAAGATGGCCTTCTCTCGTGATCTAGTTAGGTTAGGTCTTATGACATTTGACATACATACAATAGGGCATGTTCACGACAGTTGACAATACCCCTGAGGAAAAACAATAAACAATAAACACGATCAATAATTGAAAAACAACAAACAACTATTAACCTATATCATAAATCAATCAATATGCCAGCTCAACAATTAAAATAACTTTAAAAAACACTTAAGCGAAACCAACTAAACTTGAACACGATCTATCATTATAGCTCAGCATAACCTCTCTATTAAGTTACACTTGTTCTGAATGCTTTGTTTATTATTTATCCTCAGGGCTGGTAATAAAATAGTTTGTAACGTCACGTGGACATGCCCTATTTATATCAAATATGATGGAACCTAAACTAAATCCGTTGAACCTTTGCCTGCTGGTATTCACTTCAATTTTGTCCACCACTATCACATCACGAGAAAACATCATATTTTTGTTTCAAACCTAATTAATTTTTAACTTTTAGTGTTTTGACGTATCCAAGCATATTGTGTTTGTTATTTGAAACTCGTTTCTCTTGGGAGTAACCCACTTGAAGTTGCAGTCGTTTGCGCGAACTTTTTTTCCATACATGTTCCAAACCATCGCCATATTGTAAAAATGACATTTGGCTTCAAATCATTATAGTAACGCTTTTAAATTTTGTTGTTTGACACAACATTAGAAACTGTCAGCCTTGACTGTCAATAATTTTTCCTTCAACGCCAACAAGTTTTTTTGGAGGCATTGTTTTAGATCAAAATAAATAAGGTGAATATCTTTATAGCTGAGTACACATGACTAGAAAGTCAAGAAAACATTTTTGTATTCTGTGTAAGAAATTTATTTAAAATTGCAAAGCGCTTTCGGCTATTAGGCCATCATCAGTGCCATACCTGCAAGTAAGCAATAATTCTCAAAAATTTTAAATTCAATGTAATTTTAACATTGCGACGTTAATGTGTTGTAGACATTTGACTAGGTTTCTTGTTTCATAACTGACAAGTAAGTAATTCTTTACTAATTTCTTTTTAAAAATTTTCCAACGATTATTGCTTACTTGCAGGTATTGCACTGATGATGGCCTGATAGCCGAGAGCGCTTTGAAAATTTAAATAAATTTTTCACACAGAATACAAAAATGTTTTCTTGACAAAATAAATAAACCATGCCATGAAACATCATTTGTAATGCCATTGGCATGAAACGGTCGCTACCATGTCGCTATACCAGTCGACATAGATAAAGAAGACCGCTTTGATTTCTGCGCAAGACAGTTGGTAAACTTCAAGTGGCTTCTTTTTATGTGAAACGGAGTCTACATCAGTAGCTGTCATGATATTGTATATTTGTAAATATCAATAAAATCTTTCCTATCTTTCTTCATACCACACTTTATTTTTTATATTTATCATTATTCCTCCGTCTATAGGCATACGATTGAAGGAAAATATGGGAAAACATTGTGATCGCTTATAATAGGAAACAAGCACTCGTTAAATTCAATAATTGAACTATCAGATAATGGAAATTAAATTATTGTTTTGTAAAGCGAATTATCTTCATTGTAATGAATCACATTAGAAATTTTAAATAGCCAATAAACTTAATAACATTTCTTATAACCGTCTAACTTTAGAAGTTTTCAACAAACATAAGATAAAAGCGACTCATTTCTCG
>CAJUYH010006694.1:0-19437 GCA_910591685.1 Galerucella tenella
GCAGCTTCCGTCGAAAACCACTCGAAGCTTTGTTGTGAGACTTGACTCTTTGTAAACACTATGGTGCGGAAGATAGTTACATGAAGTAGTTAAATTATGAATAGTAGTAACATCCTTTAAATGACCTAAATCTGGATATTCTTTGATAAAGTTTGAATATAATAATTTTAAGTTAGGTTTTAAGAGCAATTTGTTTTCAAGATTATAAAATCTTTTCCCTGCATTGTCATATGAATTTCCTAATAGTTCAGGAGAATGTTTAAATGGGAATTTTACAATGAACTGTCCGTTTTCAGCTCTTGTAGTGTTATCATAAAATAATCTTTCACATTCTTGATCATCATGCGATAAAAAATTAGCTTTTGGTAACTCTTCCAATTCCCAAAATTTTGTAAGTTGTTCATCTTCGGAACAATTTTTAATTGAAAAATTAAGAATAGTACTATGAATTGGGGTTGAAAGTGGAGCTTGAACAGATACCACCCAGCCTAACTTGGTGTATTTTGAATAATAGGCAAATTTTTACCTAAATGGATTTGACCTTGAAGTAGTAAAGACCAAAACTCACCTGCACCGATCAAAATATCGATTTCCTCTTGTGCATAGAATTGAGAATCAGACAGATTGATGTTTTCAGGAATATTCCATTCATTGAAGTTTAAAAATTGAGATGGTGTTGTAGTTTGTAGTACTAATAGTTGGTACCACTAAACAATTAAGAGCGGCCGTACACGGACCACATATTGTAGTCGAGACAACCACAAAAATGTGGTCACGTCAACTGCACCTTGCGGTTGAACCAGCGACATTTTTGTGGTCGACTTGCGGTCATATGAACCGCACGTGTAGTTGAAGCGACTGCAACCACATCACAGGGTGTTGATACATATCCTATATTTTGTGGTATCACCTGCCAGAGTCCATATGGATGTCGAAGAAGAAGCATTACTACTTCTTATGTTGAGAAGGAGAAGACGTAGGAAGGCACATCCACTTTTGGTTGCGCTAAGACGGGACGGAAACTTTTATAATTTATTTGGCAAACTCCGGCAGGATGACAAAACATTTTATAATTACTTTAGAATGTCAATCTGTTCATTTGATGAATTACTCAGAATTTTAAAACCAAAAATTGAACGTTGTGACATCAATATGAGAAAAAGTTTTCCAGATGATGAGAGACTTGCAATTACTTTAAGGTGGGTGATTTGATAAATTAAATTATGTTATCAGTAGTCTTCGAACGCGACGGTGCAACGCGGTTCATACGACCACAAGAATGTGGTTCGTGTACGGCGGATGCAGCAGCGACCACTCGGCGGAGATCGACTGCAAGTAGACTGCAGATGCCCGTTTTGACTGCAGTGAACGCCCGTGTACGTATGGTACAGTATTTCTTATGGGTAGCTTGAGTTCGCCGAAACGCGACGGCAATTCTATGGTGGGGTCGACCGCAAAATGTGGCTCGTGTACGGAGGCTCTTAGTGCTGTAGAAAAAATCTTAATTGAACATTTATAATCGATAATTGACTCCCTTTGGTTGATTCCTATAACAGAAATATGTGTATTTACTAGAGGAATTTGCAACCTTTTACAAAATTGTTCAGTTATCAAGTTCGACTGAGCTCCGCTTTCCAAAATTGCCCTAGCTTTATGGAAAGTATGTAACTGTCTTTAACTTCAAATGATACGGTAGATAATACAACTTGGGTTGGTTTTATGTTTTTAACTAGATTTATTTGATTGGGAGACTGAATTGTAGAATTATTGGATTGTGGAACGTCACGTGTATCATTATGTAGTAGGAGCTATTATGCTTATTAGAGCATTTTTTGCAATGACCAAATCTACATTGTTCTTTAGCATGATCCTGTTTTAAACAATTAACACATAGGTATAAATTTTTAACTTTTTCTTGTCGTTCTTTTAGACAGCTGTAAAAAGTTATTACAATTGTAGATTGTATGTGTACCTTGACAATAATTACATATAGGTGTAGTTGCTAAGTTGAATTTAACAGGACGTTTTTGGTTATGTGATAATTGATTTTGTTGTGAAAATGATTTTTTATTATGAAAGGAATTTGCTTGAGTGTATGCTGGTATTTTATTTTGATTTTTTTGCCAATTTTCTAGAGCATCTGCATTTTTTTATTCAAAAAATCAAAGAATTCCTTCAATGTGGGCAATTCCTTGCTGGGTTCAAATTCTTCCCATTTTTTTTTGTGAATTAGAATCTAGTTTAGAGGTAATTAAAAATATTAAATACATGTCAGAACTTTCTTCGCTTTTTAATTTTAGATTGTTTAAAATTTTTTTTTTAAATTTTTTCAGTTTGAAAAATAGCTTTAACATGGTTATTTGCCAAAATTCGTTTTTTTGTCAAATCTAGAACATAAGGTAGACCAAGCGGTCTCATACAAAATCGATTCCATCAATGATTTGCTTCGCATAACCTTCCAAAGAGGTTCTCAAAAAATTGTACTTATTTGCTTTATTTATAGCCTGATTATTATGAACAATACATCAATAATTTGTCTTAAAATTGAGCCAACTTTCATAATCGCCTTTGAAACTTGGTAACTTTATTTTGGGCAGAAAACTATTCTGTCATGTTGCATATTAACACTATTTGAATTATTAGAAATTGATGAACTTGAATTGGTCGCAATATAGTTTTTTAAAGTATCTACAATTTCAAAATATTTCTTTTCGAAAGTATGCCTTACTCTGAAATGTTCAGCCACATCAGCATCTGCACATTTTTCTTCTATGTCCATTTGTGGTTTATCAAATTCATTAATTAGATCTGTATAGTTATTAATTCTGCTCTCAACACTTGCAATACTAGTCCTTATTTTTGGCCGGCAAGGTTCCCATGCTTGACACCATTAGACTATTTTCTTTGGGGTTACATAAAAAGTATTGTCTACAATACAGAGCCAATCACTCCTGAGAACATGAAGGATATTATAAGGAAAGCGTTTCAAACAGAAATGTTGAAGTGAACAATAACTTCTTTAAGAGTTCAAATTTGTACTCGTATATAACAAGATGGGCGTCACCTTCTTTAAATTTTTTGTAGTTATTTTTGAATAATTTTAAAGCTTATTGTATCAGTATGCCCAAAAATAGTGTACTTACCCTTAATACAATTATAATTTAAAAGACCTTCAATTTATCAATAATGAATCATTCAACGAAGCACTCACTGTCAAAATAACAAATTTTAAATTTTTAAAAACTTTCCATCGGAGTATCATGTCATAGAGGTAACTCGATGTCAGCAAATAATTGAATATTAAAAAACAAATTCAAAATATCTCGAAAACTATCATAGTTAGATATAGGCAACCCTAATACCAACTGGAAGTTAATGAATTACCACGTTTAACAGACCCAACAGATACAGGGTGTTCCATTTAAATTAAGCCAGAAATTTATGTATTAAGTGGTTAGCATTATACTGTCATATTAAAAACACCCTGTATATTACAGCATACCAGTAAATATTGGGTACAGAATGGTAAAAGCTTTTAGTAAGATGGTGTAAAGCAAATGTGGTTATTCGTTTCTATTTTGAAGTTATTGTATTTTTTCGGAGGGCCTACAAATTATGTAAAATCGATTTATCCTGGAAACTTAACTAGATAGGTATAGGGAAATGTTAATGAGCTCACATTATTTTTAATGGTATAATTCAAAAATGTGATGAAATACAGGGTGTTCAATTTAAAGGAACCTAACTTTGATGCGGCACGCTTTTTTGGAGCACCCTGTATATTCCAAAACATTTTTAAATTATAGTCCTAAGTAATTTACTGAATTCTACATTTATTTATTTTTATTTTATTTGCCGTTAAGACGCCAGAGATTAGTTCGTTCTTAGTGCCCCACCCTGTATCACTTTATTTCATAGTCTCTTGAATGCGTAATTTTATAATAATTACTCACACCATCTGTTGTTGTTTTAGTCCTCTTTTTTACGCACTTACTGACATTAAATTCACAATTCATTCACCGGTAGATCCATCAACTAAACCGTTTTTCGCTCCCTTATTGCTTGGAATATAATTATTGTTTTTCGACACAATGCACTAAAATAAGGCACCACAAGTTGAAGGTTTCTGTTAAAAAACTGTATTAATCGTTAATTACAAAGTAAAATATACCGGACAATGAAAATACGTGTTATCTACTCGACTATTACTGTACATCTCCAGATACACTTCACCGCTTAAATTTAAATTTAGGAAAACAGGACCAACTATGTGGTTTCCAAAAATACCTGCACAAACATAGACTTTTTCTGGAAATTGGGTATGTATGTATGTATGTTGTTCACGAAAGGTGTGGGGATTTGTGTCACCCCAATACCTTACATTTTGTGTATTCACATTTCAATTGAGGCAAAAAGTTCTCGAGATAGGGCGATCTGGGTATCTCTCATTAAATAAACTTTCCGCTTCATGGAGATTCTTTGTAGATTCACCAATTATTTAGATATCTGCTACTTTGTCGGCACGGTACCTACCATTTTGCCTATGTAAACTCTTAAACGTCTCGTTAAACAATAATAAAATTAAATATTTAGGCTATTTAGAAAAACTTTGCAAAGCAACAAATACTATTAAATTAAAAACGTCAATTTTTTGACAACTAACCAGAGGCAGACTGAAAAATCTTCAATATTTAAATGTGAAATAATAATTTTGGTATTCAATTTATCCGTCAAAATGAGTTTAAACCTAAACAAAATTAATATGGCTATGTAGCCAATGTCAATGCCTTTCAAACGAGATATCACTTGCCGTAAGGTCCTATTTAAAATTATTGGCCAGAGTGGCACTGTGACGTCATCTATTACGTCACCTCTTACCATTCGTAGAGAAGTTTACAACACTTTAATTTCACCCTCCAAATTTTATTAATGTAAGTGTAGCGCCGTTCAAAAGATACGAGGGGGGGAGGGGACTTTTGAATAGCACTGTATACACAACGAATTCCAATTTCAGGTGGTGTGCAATCCGAAGAAATGCATTCTTCTCGAGGTTCTTTCATTTACAATAAGTAATTAAAATTTTAAATATGACGGAAAATATTTTTCACTGTCTGACACTTCTGTCAAATTTACTGACAGCACAAAAGTTTATACAACAAACGACCAAGTTCAAGGCAACTCGATCATTTAGCTAAAAAAGAGTAAAAATGAAAACCCCATTTAAAAAGCATTGGTCATTTACGCACGCTTTTGGGTGTTATAATGAAAGTCACATATAAAAAGCGTTGTTCATTTACGCGCGCATTTCAACGTAGGTATGTATAATGTATACCTAATGTATGATTTCACACTTTCTTTTTGGTTCGTAAATGACTAATTTTAAAAGTGGTCGTAGATAAAATTAATGTTTTATTTTGGAGTGGCTAGTGCGACAAGGAAACGGCATGTTCAGAAATTTAGTAGAAATTTGTGAGGAAGTGACTAATTAGCCACGTCATCCATTATCACGTGGTTCTTTTTCACTTTTTTAAATTTAAATGTATGATTGTTTTGTAAGTAGAGGATTCATTAAACAAGAAGCTGCTTATTTACAAAGATACCAATATCCTCTATGGAGGAAATTATTAACAGTGGAAAATTAAGTGGAACAAACAACGTATAGTGATTTTCAATCTCATCGTCTGGACAATGACCAGCAGGATATGATAAAAAGAAAAATATATTCCCTCCATGAAAGCTATATTGTTCCTACTTTGGACAATCTAAAAAGGAAGCTAGAATATAACACCAAAATAAATATTAGCCGGGCCACCCTCAAAAGGGTTATTGGTAATTCACATATATTAAAATTGACAGAGAACAAGGTGTAATGCCTGTAATGAAAATGCAAGATTGTGCACTTGGAGATTCAATTTTCTTCAGGACAGCAGCCTACTACAAAAAGCACCAAACTCATCAAGTAGAAAGCCTGCAATTAAATAAATATTGGTTACAAAATGATATTTATTTTGAACCTGATTACAAGAAGTAGCAACTTTTGGAGGTGTTAAAATTACATGCTATTATATAACAATATGCATGACAGTTTAGCTGAGGAACTGTGCGTGTTCCACCATACCAGTGTATACCTTTTTCAACCCCAGAGCATTTTGTAGCATCAAATAAAATCAAATTTGAGAGTTGGGTCCTAGTGTTATAGGATTAATTGAAAATGTAGTTTTTAATATACCCATTCAAAGCTGGAAAAATTATGTTCAGTACGTTATGAAAATTGAAGATTCATACATTCATATTCAAAATAATATAAAGCCTATTGTAATTGATCTTAATGATAATTCTCACAGTGAAATAGAATTAGATTTAGAATATTAAATTATGTCAATGAAGTTGGATATTGTTTTTTTTTCCTGGTTATAGTTTATTAAACTTATAGCCTAGTTAAAGTACACAAAATATCCGAAAAATGCCGCAAAAAATACAAAGAACTTGAAAATTCAAAATTGAGTAATTAAAAGGGTTGCGATTAACATGAGAAAAACTTTACGATGCTAGGCATGTAATTTTCCGGAAAATCGTTAGGTAAATTTTTGTTTTTTTACTCTAATTAATATTGAGAAAACAGAAAAATGTTTGAATCAAAAATTGTTGCTAATACATTTATCTACAAAATTTGTCTGAAATTTTTTTTTGTATGCATTATTTTACAAAATATACGAAATTTCCCTAATAGTATTTGAACATCAATTTTTCATGTTAATGATATTTAGAAAAAAAATTCTTATGGAATGTGTTCTAAAATGGGGTTTCTACAAATACATTAAAAAAACACCCAGAAGCGTGTGTAAATGACCAATGCTTTTTAAATAGGGTAAGAGGATTTTCGCAACTCGTGGGCAAAAGAATAACTTCCCACACTTGTATCATAAATAACTATTACCTATCTAGTGCGGAAAGTGATACTTTTCCGCACGCTATTGCTGATGAACGACGCTTTAGCGGAGTTCGGCCAGCAATCGCGTACTGAAAAGTCACGTGTTAGGTACACTATTTTTTTCCACTAGCATGCGGAAAATAACCCAAAAGTTAACATGAAAAAACATTTATTGTTAAATACATATCAACAAATTAATTATCATTATTTGACATCCGACGAGGCTTATACCAGAGCTATTAAAAAATTATTGAAAAATAAATTGTTTTTTCCATTAAAAATTATAGCAAATAAATTTATTAATTTTCCAGTGATTTGGTAAACTACAATCATACAAAAATATATTTTAAATGTTCAAATGTCAGTATACTTCCCAAAAACTTGACAAATTTACTTTCCGCACGCCAGTAGAAAATAGTTATTTTTGTATTGCGAGCGAAAAGTGAGGAATCATTGCTCTCAAGCAATTAACGCGCTCCGCTTCGCGCCGCGCGTTAACCCTTGCTTTCTAACAATAATTCCTCACTTTTCGCTCGCAATACATGTAACATTTTTTCTACAATCACTTGAATATATTATATATATAATAACTAATAAACTTATTTCAAGTATCTGTCAATACTTTATAAAATTTTAAACGGATGATTAGGATTAGTATTGTCAATACTGTGAATGTACTTCTTATTCTACAATAAGAAAGGCCTCAGCTAGCAGGGCCATCCGGCCAGTATATGCAAAATATTCAGAACGTGGCACGACAATTAAGCACAAAAACACAAAAAAAATTAATACAGTAACATCGCAATCACACTAATTAATTATATAAAACATCAAGAACTTAACAAAACAGCGATTTATTAGATTGTAAAAGATTTTCAGAAGACAAAAATACTCCCTAGCCAGGTTGCTCTATGATGTCAATGTCACTGTCAATACAATTATGTTTGTTGTTTGTAGCATCAGTTGTTGTGGGCAACGAGCGTTTTGCAATTTTGTAAAGTAACTCTCCTCAAGAAACGTCAACTTTTCGTTGTAAATGGCAAGCGAAAAAGCCTACTTTTCAATGTGATTGTAGAAAAAATAATTTTTGTATAAAACCAGTTAGTAAAATAATGAATGAATAATATTAGTAGATTGGAATATAAAAATAGGAAGAGCGGTTAATGAAAGTCTCGACAGGATATTTAGTTTATATTTAACCAATTCCAAGTAAAAATTATTGCGCAAAAAACCAGTAATAGGTTATTTTGATCAAGTTTTGTAATTCAATAAAAACTTAGCCTAAACAATATCAAAAACAAGTCTTTAAAAATGCTATATTTATTCATTCAAAATAAGTCAACAAGAGTCTAGAATCACCTAATTCTTAATTATTTAGTAGTAAAAAAAAATCATACATATCATACATACCAGTAAAGCTGGGTTCGACAGAAATAGGTGGTTCTAAAATTGGCTGGTAATCAAGAAAAAAAAAAGAAAAATTTACATATTAAAATTAAATTAGTTTTATTGAACGAAAATGTAGCTTTTTGCATTTTAATTTTTCAACAAATACAGAGATGTAAATTACACCACATCAACGTCTTTTGCCGGTTGAAAGGGCGTTGGGCATTAGGTAAGCTTTTATAATTTTTGATAACTGATGGTCCAATATGATAAATAGATTCATAAAACGTTATTAAGCGGGGATGTGTCCAAAGGGCAATGGTGACTTCTTTAATATCGACCCCGCTGTCGTACAACCGGCCTTTATTATTTATCGAGTGCAGTATTCGTTTTCACCGCAATTACGACCTGAAACAAAATTTAAAAATGTAAAAACTAATTCCTAAATCATAAATAATATGTAGAGAAATATCAAGTATCTAGAGATATGTGGTTAAATTGGGTCACGCTATTGATAACTCTTGATTATTTTGGCATTTATCTATCGATGTAGCAAATCTAATTAAATATTCATTTTGTGAGTGTTCAATCAATCGAGTGCGATATGGACAATCCACACGAGCCGAACAGTATATTTTTCTACGACCCACTAAAAAAAATCATCAACAATCAACATGTTATTATACTAAGTATAGTATAACTTCAATTAAAAATGTTCAATAATTTTATTTATAATTTACCAATTCAATTTTATATTTTCACTGATTTTTTGTGATAAACGAACAGTTCTTAAATGTAAAATTTTTAAAATCTGCGTTGTTATTTTCTGCGATGCTATTATAATTAGATGTCGGTAGTCGGACTCGCGCACGAAGGGTACCGTACCATTATCTAAAACAAATATTCTGCTTAACATTTCAAGCGTCCACCTGTTGTCGTTGTCAATATCGAGCAGAATAATTATTTAGAAATAAAATTAACATTAAAAAAAAACTTCCTAATGATGAATTGAACTCTGGTCTACCGCGAGAGAGACTGGGACGGTTACTACTGGACTACCGAGTTTTATTCTGTTTCCAGTATTTCTTGTTAATTTGTATGGATTTTATTTAAGCTTATTTTTGTTAATAAATATTCTTGATCTGGTGCTTCCAGGAGAAAATTTTTTGACAAGTTATTTTGACGTTTATTTGAAATTGAATAAAAAAAGATGAGTTGAAGGGTACTAAGCGCAAATGCTGATTGGTGGGGATAACAATTTGGTTGGGAAAATCTAAAAGATATGAGACAAATAAACAAACTTCAGAGTCTAACCTGAGTTGGCCGATTTGTTAAGATATTTAGTAATACACAATTTATGAAGTTGACAGTTTTTAGATGTCATGTTTTGTTAGTTGCTTTGCAATACTTGCGAATGGTTGGATTATGAAATAATAAATAGTTTCACAAGTCCTAAGTTTATGTAACTAGCGGACAACTAATCAATTCCTTCTCCAGTCCTATTAAATCATAACACCATTCAATAACAAATAAAAGAAATGGGATTAGTGGAGATAGAAGAAAAAAAAGGATGTGATAAGAGGCTGAAACCTATCTTACCTAGCAGCGCATAAAATAAAAAATAGTCATCTCACATCTCAAGCTTTTTAAAAGACAAAACATTGAAACGTCAGTAGTCAAGTGAAGATGCATTACATTTGAGGTTTCAGAATGCTATAATAGATATAATATACAAATAATAATTATTGTTAATTTTTTTAGATGTAGCAAGACCTCGATACTTTAACAAAGGGTTTCATTTCAAAAAATGTATATACAATATATCATTATTTTTATCATAATCATACCATTGATAACTCTTAGAAGGATATAATTTGAGAGAAATGTGTCGAATATTATCAAAGAATTATTCAGTTGACATTTTTTAAACAATGTATAAACACAAACCAATAAATAACAAAATATTTTGTACTAGGTAACATTTCTTTATTATTAAAACGTTTGTCTCCAATCAATAGTAAGCATAATATGATAAATTACATAAAAGCTTGCAGATTGATGGGAAATTTATGTTTGTCCCTTTTGACACCCAAATTCAGATGAATGCAGAATTCAGGTAACACAGGGACTACATTCAATAAGAGCCTATAGTTGGTTCGATCCTAAGAAAAGCCGCACGTAAATAAAATCACGTGCAAATTGAATGACCTAGGCAAGTGGATAAGGTTGAACAGAGGAGTATTAAAAACGATGTATGAAGTATTCACACGTAAATTAATAATCACAAATATACAAATATTAATAATTTTTATCGCCAACCGTCAATAAAGCCGTCAATTATCAGATTGATTTCCGGAAGTAAACAAACAATTTACCTTCCTTTACTGTATCTGCCGCATTTGCGGCAGGTAAAGTATTTACACTATGACATTACTCGAAAATCATTATCTGTCAGTGTCACGCTTCTCCCTATTACGGCTCCATAATAGTTTTCTTGCGATTTATTTATAACAAATTATTGTTGGAACTCCTTTGACTTCAGGAATTGACTTTTATAATGCTTCAGGGTGTACCTTTAATTAAAATATAACAAATAATAAGTAGATTTGTTCTATATGTGCTGTTTACTTTGTCATAATAAAATGCAATGAAATATACCTCAGTTTCTTATATTCTGAATTCTGAGCAGTTGGCGATAAAATTTTGTATGCACCACGTCAGTAAAGTGTCTTTATCGGACTCGCCTGTTATTCGCCTCGCTTCGCTCGTCTCATAATTTCAGACTCGTCCGATAAAGAATCACTTTACTGCCTTGGTACATAAATAACTATTATCAACAGTAAAAACACAAGAGCTTTTTTTATCAGATAAATTTCTCTTTGCAACGAAACAGTTTTGCCAATCACTAATTTTATCTAATGTCAGTTTTTCGAGCAAATTTAGTGATTGGCAAAACTAGTTAAAGAGAAATTTATCTGATAAAAGAAAAGCTCGACTGTTTTTTGGAAAGATAAATTAAGGGGCATCTACCAAATTCGATCTTGCACAATTATGCTTTGTATATTTTTTTCTTTCCCTACGTCCTCACGTTCAAGTTCACATAACGAAAATTTTATTAGAAATATGAAAGCTCCGCAACATGTAGGTAGTCAAGCGGTCCAAGCGGATTTTGGTTCACGTACTACTCTATAAGCTTCGTCAGTACTGAACTGGGAGACCGCCGAGCGTTGTATCAACAATGGGAACGGCACGCGACTACCGAAGCAGAGAGACAATGTCAGTCATAGAAGGATAGAAAAGCGAGAGATGGATTTTTATCCGATATTTTAGTGGTAGCAATCGAATTTCAATAAGGAATTGTACGGTCATAAGTAATTTGAGGACTCTGAGATTTTTATATAGTATTCATAAAGCTTCAAATTAGACTTCTTATCAATTAGTTTTTCCATTTAATCCATATTTAATTCTTTACAAGGGCTCAAACTTTGCTTAATATGTGTAATTACCTCATGATTCGTATTTTTTTCAACAAAATTTGGTTAGCATTTCAAATTTTTTATTCGATGAGAACTCCAAGTTCAACATTAATCTACATGATATATTTTTTTCTTAATTTTCAATACATCCATTACCTCAAAATTCTTTGCCAAAAATACTTCGATATTTTGTCAAATCGCTGCCGATAGATTCCCCTTAACGACAGAATATATGGATGAACAACAACAATAATCATCTTTTAATTGCTGTGAAATTATAAGTAACCAAACTTGCGACTCATTGTCATTGTGTAAAAGTGACGTCCGCATACTAGATATTGAGGAAGAGAAGTTTTTATCCGATAAAAAAAGATGCACTTTTTTTATCGATGTCAAAGTGACCATAACATTTCCAGTTATATGACATTTCAATATTAGAGTTAATTTATCAGAGCAAATAACAGAAATCTAGTTGAATTTTATTTAAATTCGTAATATATCTGGCAAATCGCTTGAAATTTAAATAGGGCAAGGCATTCAAAATACAAACTATCGTAGTTTATAGGTAGTAATTATTGAATTTACAAAAATGGTAATTAGTCATGCCACATCTACTTTCATTAACTGGGAAGTGATAAGGCTGAATTGGAAAAGTTTGCAAATTTCAACTAAAGCAAGACAATTTTTATATTACCATCATTTTTTAAAATGAATTGAGGTCCAAAATAAGGCGATAGAACCAAATATGCCTTAATAAAATATTGTAGTGTAAAAAGATAAAGGGCGATTAAGTTGATTTTTTTGTTGGTTTTTTTTGCTAATAATTAATCAATTATCAGTAGTAATAACCCAAGGACATTGATAATTGTTCGAAAAAATTTTATGACAGATGTCGAAAGCTTGTAGCTTGGAAACAGATCGACGCCGTAGGCGGAGGTCTATTGCCTACAAGCAACAAGCTTGAGAAAGTTGTCATAAAATTTTTGAGCATTTATCAATGTCCGAGGGTTTTTCGGATAGAAAATTTTTTACCAATTATAGAAGTACAACCAAATCGTGACATTTCCAAATATCAAATATTTGAAACTTCAAAATCGAAATAAATCAATATGTATGTGTCCATAGCAACGTGAAAACAGCCCATGGTCTATTATCAGTGTAATGTTGACATGATTGGGTGAAATTGTTCATATGATAAAAAATAGGGAAATTTTATTGGTTATTGGAGCTGTCAAAGAATTTTCAGTAGTAATAGCCCAAGGACATTGATAATTGTTTGAAAAAATCTTATGACAGATTTCGAAAGCTTGTTGCTTGGAAACAGACCGACGCCGTAGGCGGAGGTCTGTTGCCTACAAGTAACAAGCTTGAGAAAGTTGTCATAAAATTTTTGAGTATTTATCAATGTCCGAGGGTTATTCGGATAGAAAATTTTTTGTTTCAGTATTACAACCAAATCGTGACATTTCGAAATATTAAATATTCGAAACTTCAAAATCGAAATAAATCAATATGTATCCATAGCAACGAGTGAACATTGCCCATGGTCTGTTATCAGTGTAATGTTGACATGATTAGCTGAGATTGTTCATATGATATAAAATGAGGAAATTTGATTGGTTTTTGGAATTGTCAAAAAATTTTCATCAAGATTGGCACAGTTACATCTAATACAGGGTATTATTTTGTGCACAATTTCACATTTTGTTACAGGGGGCGCCATATAAAGAATTTCTGATGATGAAATCAACGGGTAGCTGGTATTGATACTCTTGTTTCAACACGATATATCCATCCGGTTTCGAGAAAAACGCAGAGTAATCCTTCCATTCCGACGATAAAGCATAATTAAAAATAATGTAAGGAGTAAAATCAAATGTTCAACGTGACTTAAGGCAAATCATATGGGCTATTGCCTAGGTCTCCTACAATGCTACCCCAAATATTCAATTTAAACTCAAGATGAAGATATCTTTCTTTCAGAGCATGTGACTTAGTTCTTCCCAACAATGTCTGTTTGTTTGTTCTGGCTGCATAACGACCGCAAAAACGTTCTTGTGCGTATACGAATCATATCTCGCATTTTTATACCCTGCAACAATTAACTATAAACACATCAAAAATTTTTCACTGACAAGAAATGTCATTTACCAGCAACAATAATACGACAGTCCAAAGCACACTCTTCATAAATGAAATAATATTTGAAATACCTTTCGGATACTCCGAACTGTTCAATGAAAATATTGTGTTTAAACAAGTTTCTGTTATATTTCCTAATCAACATCACGTGAAAAAAGTTACGAGTCGAACTGAATTTTGTGTTTAACTTGCATAGATTTAATTAAACATCTATCTCTTATAGTTACAATCGTATTGGCTGAAATATCGACCTTCTGTAAATGCATGGTAAAGTAATTATTACTTATTTGTAGTTCATGTACTCATTTGTAGTTTATATGAATTTTTGAATGTGTCTCTATACATATTCATATTACAATCAAAGGTGCTGTGACTGTCATTGTCAAGTAAATCTGTTCATTGTGATTCATTTATTTATTTCTGTTGTTTTGTTGAAACTCCTCCGCGAACAATGTTTCAATTCCTGATGCTGTTCAATTAAAACCACTTGATGTCATGACTAGTTATGCGCTGACAAAAATGTATGGCATTACTGTATTTGACAAATTACAGTCCATCATTTAAAGATGATATGCTCCTCAAGAATACTTTAAATTGCTATAAAACCATATATTTTTAAAAGTAGAACCTTTAGCCTATCTGACGGTACAAAAATAAACATACTGGGTGTTACAAAGTGTCTATTGATCTCCAAAAAACAAATATTTTTTTTCTGGAGTCTAGGGAAAAAATAATGTATATCAAATTTTTTATTCCTGAAGCTGTTCAGTCAAAACTGCTTCTCAATATCTTAATCGGTTTCCAAGTTATGGGCTCATCAAATGTGTCAGAATTCAAATGATCACCCAGTATTTCCTAATCCAAGATATCAGACACATATAGTGGATATATGCAATCTAAAATACAATATAACTATTGAGAATGAAGAGTATCTATTAGTTCATTTATAAGATTATACTTGAACATATTTCTAACTCTGCACCATTTTTAATTATGTGCTATATGCAATCATCAGCTTTTATGTATTTTTTCAACTCATTATATTATGCATTATTTTAGAATTTATGATTACCATCGGTCATTAGTCTCCAATAAAAATAGTATTTGTTACAGCCCAGAAGTGTTGGAAAATGATTGTGTCCTTACACATAATATAGAAATACCTCCTACAAAGGCATTCTGTGCCAAGAACCATTTTCCCAGTGATCCATAAAAAAAAATTGTGACTAGCGTAATAAGTGACAAGCTTTTTCATTGTTCACATTTCACTTGTTATTGTATTGACATTTTTGATAGAATATGCACTTATGAATATTTTGATTTTTAGGATAATTAATATTTCCCAGCTCGGGTTAAGGGTTAGAATATTATGACGTAAGAAAGGCATATCATAGTTACTTGTTTATTTATATGGATTTTTATAATTTATATTTGACAAAATCACCAATGAGGATAAGCTATTTCAAATTTGTATAAATACTATACATAAACCATCAGTACCCTAATTTCAAGACTCAAAATAAGTTCACACATTTGGGCCAAACGGGTTGGTCAGCTGATGTATGTGACTATTGTAGCTCTGAACATTTCTATTTCATCAATATTTCCCATAATTAACCACCCAAAATAAAAGCACTACTTACTTCTTCTCCACATGATTTGAGTACAGTACATAATATATCCTTGCCAGCAGCATGTTCTGTACGTACTTGAGCTCCAACATCACCATCTGGAATTTTAAGATCTTCACGGAGTTCACCGTTATCTGACATAAGGGATAAGTAGTCATCATCAGAAATATCTGTTAATTGATAGTCTTCGCGTTTGACATGAGGTACATCCATATTATGTGTTGAGGGACAAATATCTTCATACTTTTTTCCTAAATAAACCAGGAAATATGTTATGGATCATGCCTTCAAGTAATTTGGCTGGTAAACATAAATTACTAAAACTGTTTCCAAATTTTAGTAAACATATTATGATGGATTCATAAAAAATGTTTGTGGAAATATGGATTTATTGTGTGTCTCACTTTGACGCCCAAAATCAAATCAATATTTGTATTCAGGTAACACGGAGACATACCAACTATTTCATGTGTAATAAAACTTACATTGTAAATTCTAAATTTAATGATGAACAAAAACAGCAGTATTATTAAGCTGAAAATAAAAAAAGTAGCTACTGATAGAATATAATTTTGTAATTGGATATGTGATGTAATAAAAGGTCAGCAGATAGTATAATGATAATATGCAATTAATAGCAATAAATTCAGAGAATTTCATTGACATCCACCTTAAATGTTAAAATTTCAAAATGACTATATACTATCCATTCTTTTAAAATCTACAGAAAACAAAGAGAACTAATTTTATTATTCAAGATAGCCAATGTAATATGTAACCACCCCAAAACTTCTCTCTAAAGTTGCCCTGTTTGTTCCCGTTCGTTTCACTAGATAGGTACTAACTTTGTTACCTATCACAGATGCAACTAGGTTCAAGAAATGTGTTACAGTTTGCACCTACAATATTACAGTTTCTTATTCTATTAGTCATTTAATGATTTTAATGTTATTATCCTTTTGTTTGTACCTATTCACTATTAATTACACATTTATTGTAGCTTTTGTTATAAATATGAAAAAAAAACCTAGATAATAACACTAAATAATAATATTACGAGTGATTACCAAAGTCACAAGGGTAAATTGAAATGGACATATTTTTCTAAAAATGTGGAAACCAATTTTTATTCTAATCTTAGAATCTATATTTATTAACAATTGATATAAATATTTATATTTAAAAGTTTTCAGCACACCCTTCTTTTATCAAATGTTTGACTAGTTCTATCACTAGATCACTAAAAATGGACTAGACACAATTAATTTCAGTAATAGGTAGATAATTAAAGGAACATTACAGGAAACTGATGGATTGCAAAAGTAGAAACCATTATCATCAAGATTTTGTTCACAAGAAGTCAAAATTATATTCCGGTTATAGTAACTTCCACTTGGCTGTCCACAAAAAATCAATCAATCAATTGGTATTATATTATCAAATTTATTGAGAATGTAATAATTACTGTTTCAAGTTCCACATATTGACAGGGAAGTTACCAGAAAAAACATTATAATGTAAAAAAGAACAAAAAAGAGATGAGTAACAAAATGCATGCTACCATAAATTATAATGCAAATTGGATCATTAATAGAATTTGATTTCTTAAAAACCTCCAATTTCTAATTGACTGGTTCAGTTCTTAATTTGAAAAGAAATACTGCAATTACTTGTCAAAGGGGTCAATGGAAGCAATACAGTTTAAAAAAAAAGGAGCAGCTCACCTGAAAATATATCAATTCCAACCAAGTGAACTTTAGCATGCCCATGTTTTCCAGTTTTAGAGGTGGACATTTCAACTATCTTACATGGCCTAGATTTCAACATGACAAATCCATTTTTACGCAATGCTGAACATTGCATAGGATAAGTAGCAGAGGCTCCAGAGTCTCCAGTTTCAAAATGTGAATCATCTAAATTATCTGCCATTTTTAGTATAAAGTTGTTTCAACCTTGTAAGCTGCAATGAAAAAAAACAAATTATTGAGGAGACATGTACATATAAATGTTCGGTCGCCAAACTCAGGATTTTGAAAAAAATATGTACTTATCAAATGGATAATAAAATTAACATTCATTGTATGTGAATATAATATATATATATATATAGGTAAATATGATGATTTCAATGAAACATCAATTTCATTATTTTTATCAACATTCTACCATAAGGGATTAATATAAAACAAAAATAATTAAGCAGTAACATTGAATGTATGTATAAAATTAAGCCTGTAGAGTTATGTCCAATTTAATGTTCCATTTGAAAGTAAAATGTGCTTCATTTTATGAAGTATTTAACAAACCGAAGAAATTTCTTGACAAATGTTAGAGATTAGAATTACAGGCATCGAACTTCAAAATAAGACCTAAACAGTCTATTTGTTAATTTTCTACAGTATTAAATACTCAATTATCGGCACACTTACATAAACGGTGGTTAAATAATGAAAACAATTACTATTTTAGTGTCCACGCGGCATAAAACCATGTGGAAGTTTGCACTGACCTAGTCAAATAAATACAACAATAACCAATAAATTAGAAGTTTCCTCCTCAAGTACTGTCTAATAAGATACTAAACTGTTATATTCAGAAAAAGGCAATAGACATCTTTAGATAACTATGTGAATTTTGTTAATAATTAAATGCAACATGGCGCGAATCTAGCAAAATATGCACTGTCAAACTATCCAATCTTATTATTTGTGAAGGTACGTAAAAACAGGACACATTATTGTTATTATCGTTACTATGATATTAACACTTTTCAAATACTTCGGAAATCTCAAGTTTTATTTATATATTTACTTTATAAATACAGAAAAATCTACTACTCACATGTGATCAAGATGGAAACTAATCCAAAAGAAGTAAATTGGGCATGCGTCTCAACAAATAAACGGTTCCGTTCAGAAAAATCGACAATTGATTTAGCCGCGAAATTTAAATTTTGTAGTGATGATTGTAATTTCTTATAAAGCTATTCAGACTGGAGTTTTTATAACTTATCTACAAAGTCGGTTAGCTTTGAATAATAATAAATCTTCCTTATTTCATAAATCACAATTTTGAATGAGCTAAAATAATAATTTGACTGGTAGAGAAGTTGGCGATCCTGATGTACAGCCACAGATCAAGAATAGGTGGTTTGTATCATAGAGAAATAATATATATTTTGTTCTATGGTTTGAGTGTACAGCTCAACTTATAAGCGCAGAATGAAGCATGTCGCATGTCCTGTTACAGTGATGGGTATTAACCAGTTAATAATTTTATTTATCGGTCATTGCTTAATAGCTAGTTATTAACTATCAATTTTCCAAAAAAAAATTGTTTGACTCTGCACAATATAGAATTCTACCGGTCGCTTTCTCCAGTATTAATCACTACTATTATTCCAGTCGTCAGCACTTGAAAGTTTCACTTTGTATACTATCGACAGTATTCTTTTATTTCTGACTTATTGATATAAAATATATTGAAGTTTTTATGAAGAAATCGTCGACATATGACGTGTGAATGAGTCGATAGTAGAATTCTATATTGTGCAGAGTCCCAGTGCTGAATCTAAACCCTGTAACATGGGCTATGGTTGCTTTGGTGTAGTATAAATTATGACAGAGTTGTTTCTGCTATTACGTTCGTAATAGATCTATTACTGTCTATTACCTGTTTGGCAAGTTTATCTGAAGCTATACGGGATCGGTAAGAGGCGAGGAAAAACATGGCGTCTATCTGTCAAACGTACCAATGGCGTACGGTACCTATTTTACCAAGTAAAACTGAAATACTGAAAATACAAAGGTAAAAGGTAACTGACAAACGCCACTTGATAAATCAATATCAGTCAACTGACGAAGTGAGAGGG